>DWJZ01000445.1:0-32595 GCA_018249125.1 Asbolis capucinus
TGTGGTATGAAATAATATAAACACAACTGTTTACAAAACCTACCACGCAGACGAAGCCGCGGGCGAACCCTAGTTCATAATATAATACTCGAAGCAACGACAAGCATTCTGTAGCCTCGTGCGATACCCTGGCCAGCCAGGACAGGATAATTCTGCTAAAATTATAAATGCGAAAGCTTGTGAGAATGGATGGAAATTTATAACTTTTTCATCCAAAAACTACTGAACAGATCATAATAAAATTTTGTATAAGGATAGATTGAAGTTTGAAATATACAGGTTAAGATTTATCAATAAATCACGCGGGCGAAACCGCGGGCGGAGACTAGCAAAGTATATTCTGAATCTCAATAGAGCTAAACATAAAAAAAGGCATAGAGTCGATAACTCTTGTACTACACCGTATAAATTATTCTACAAAATCAATAAGAGTCAATAATCAAAATAAAAAAATGGTTAAGTGGGACTCGAGCACTTGTGTAGGGTTCTGTAGTTACCATAACTACTCTGTCCCTTTTGAAACCTGCATCTGTAGTTTTTTTACATATGTATACATTTGATAGGTTTCTATTTAGAACAAAAACATTTGTTTTGTATAGATAGGTAAACTCTTTTTTGTTTTTTTTATATGTAGCCCAAATGCCCCTATCATACAAAATATATTTGTTTTAATGTATGAGTGAGTGACTACGTAGTAAATTCCTTACGTCAATAAACATTTTTGATCAGCACTTCATTCATATAGTTGACCAGAAAAATAAATTTTTATTTAATTTGTTTACTACTAGCATTTTCCCGCGACTTCGTCCGTGTGATACGCACCACTTCTTCAACCGTCTTAAACCCACTCCAAAGTTCTTCATGTCACATAAATATCGGCCTCGGACGGAACTCAAACCCGAGACCTCAAGCTCCAATTGCACGGCTTACGTCAACTAGGCTACCATTCTTTCATATTCATCTTTCTTGTCTGACTGTCTTCTTGTCTGTGCCACCAATAATAATAAAAAAGTATAAAGTCACATTTAGAATTCTAACTACAATATAATAAAGAGGAGTTGTTTGTTTGAGGCGAATGGGCTCCGAAATTGGATTAATAAAAAAAAAACATTAAATACCTACATATTTCTAGATAAACATAGGATATCGAATATTATCAAAAAATTCAGGATACAAATTAAACTAAGATAATGTAAACCAAAGTGTAAAAAAATCCTTATATCACGTTGCTGATTGACAATTAAACTGATCTAACATAAGATAACATTCATTTATTGGCAAATAACAAAGACACAAAAAAAGTTACAATCAGAAAACATTACAAAATAAAATAATACACTTATTAACTTAAATAAATAACTATGAAAGGAGGAATTCAGCTTATCCTGACACGGGCTAAAGATCCCGAGCGCTGTTTTTCAGTACTATAGTACTACAATTTTATAGAGGACATAAATATAAGTAACTCCGCGATACCATAAGTACTAGATATAACAGATATGTCACAATAACTACTTTTCACTGGTTCTTCAGAAGTCAAGCGAGATTAATTCCTAGTGTTCAGTATAGGCAACATTCCAAGCTCAAAACCACTGCGTCCAACAAAATATTCCTAGTTCACTAGAGAACCCCAACTAGGCATATCCCCAGCAACGCATCCCTCTCAGCAGTGGCCATTGTACCGTGAAACCTTGCGTTTATAAACAAGAACAACGAACGCGCTTACCACTGTGACGCCAACGACCAAACACGTCAACATGGTACCCAAATACCTCCTGGTACTGACCCTGGCGGTAGCCGTCAGCGCCAGAACAGCGTCCACCAACCAGAACACACTCGACGAGGGTCGGAGTTCAGAGGACAGCATCCTTGGAGACCTGAAAATCGCGTATGAGACTTACAAAGACTGCAGCGGCAGTGACATATCAAACTGTCTCAAAGTCAAGCTGGCGAAAGCTTTGAACAGGATATCGCAGAGTGAGGAGGTTTCCATCCTCAGTGGAGTTAAGATCACCAGGGATAAGGATGCCGAAGTCGAAAATATGGTTGAGGAGGCGATTCCGAGAGGTCTGGACGAGAGCTCCCTGGACGGCCTCATTTTGGACAAGATCGTTGGATTCATGCAGACTCATACCATCCAGGTAATATCCTCTTATCAATTTTAGCTTTGAAAAAAATCAAAACATTTAAAAGCAGATGCAATAATACAACATTATCAAAATAAAAATAAAAAAACTATTATGTAACACAGAAAAAAACATTATTAAAGTAGCCAACATCTCTTTATCAACTAGACAAGATGTATGATAATTTTCTCAGTTATTCTCGAATAATAGTTAAGAAAATCTTGACTGAATAATCCATTAAAAAAAAATCGAAATAGGTTCATATTTCGATGCTACGATGTCTATAAGTACATCAACATGTTAAATTTAACACAACCTATTTGTTGGCAATAAATATAAGGCTAGATTAAAACAGGATTTTTGTCAGGCCGGTTGGTCTTGTGGTTAAAGAACCTAACCGCTACACCGAAGATCGTGAGTTCGATTCCCACCCAGGTCAAACTTTTCTGTAGTGAGCAGGAATGTTTGTTCTGTGTGTCTGGGTTTAAATATCTATATAAGTATGTATTTAAATATTTATATATATGTTTATCAGTTGTCTAATCACCATAGTACAAGCTTTCGCTTAGTTTTGGGTCAGTTGGCCGTGTGTGAGTTGTCCAAAGATGTTTATTTATTATTATTTATTTAAAAATAATATGAAGTTTTCGAAGTCATATAATAGGAAAGCAAAATTATGTTTTAATTATTAGAATTATTTGTCCGGAGTCAATATTGAACGTAGTGCCAGGTTATGCAATATCATTAAAATGCTATGACAAGAATTGACAAGAACTCAGTTCTGTAGGGTAAGGAGAAATTATTCTAATTCACATTGTGATATTAAACTATAACAGACAAATAAACTCACAGAAACAAGCGTTACAGATTTAATAAAAGCTTGCAATAAAACGGTTTACGATTAAGGAAAATATCGTGACGAAACCTGCACGCCTCAGACTACCCCAGAAAGCTCTTAAAGGCGTGTGAAGTCCACTTATCCACACTTGGTCAGTGTGTGAACTATGGCCTATACCCCTCACATCATGCGTGGAGACTCAAGCTCAGTAGTGGGACTGATTGAATGAGCCCAAACCCATCTTGGGTTTGGAATAAGCATAAAAAATTCCTTTGTGCAACCATAACTGTCTCAATATTGTGCTAGTCTCATACAATCTCAGGGGCCACGCTGGCCAAGTATGGTTTCACACACCTTCTAGAACTTTCTGGGACACTCTCAGGTGTGCAGCAAGTGATATTTAACTTGTTATATACTCATAACTCTAAATTCCAGGTGCGCGTTAAACCTAGGTTCTTCCATTCGTGAGACCAATGTTCAAATCAGTAAGCTATCAGTGCATTCCTCCCCCACGAAGGTCAAAAACCTCCATCATCAGTCTACCTTGGTATATATCATTGTCATGTAATCTACATCAAACGGTTCAGTAGCTTAATTAATAGGGTTCCAAATATTTGTCTGCTACACTTTGTGCATACATGTCTGCTACATATTTGCACTGCCCGGGAATCGAACTCCCAACCCCAAGCATCAGAAACTCACAACAAACAGGACCACAACAATATTATCTTATATGTTAATACATAAATGTTATATACTTGCGACCTGCGACACCATCATCACTACTTGCGACATTTTGTGGTAACACTGTCGCATTGTTCGAATAGAGAATTTATAAGAGATGGGAATATACATGATATTTGTATTTGAAAATAAGGTTAGTTTTAAATTAACTTTAACAGCATATCTCAATTTCATTACATTTTAAAATTCAAAGTGTAATACAATTTGTATATTTTGGAAGTAAGTAACACGGATCATGAAAGAAATTGCGGTGCTGGGGACTAATTTTTGACAGCTGTCATTTGACATATAATAATGACAGATAAACCTCAAATGATTCGTCTTGATCGTCTCCGTAAGTTACTCGATACCGCTCGAAACCCACTGAACTTTTTTGCTAATATAGGTATAACTATATTTAAGACACAGTTATAAAAGCATATTAAATAATCTGCCAGGTTTAACAAAAACGTTAACACACACTCATAAGAAAAATAAAAAAATTGAACACTTCTTACAGTAATTCCAATTTTTTTATATATGAAATTTCTTTTTTACTCATCCATTCTTCCCTAACTTGCGAATTGCGAATTAGCAGGAAAAGGTACGTTATAATGAGTATGCTAAAAACATTGTTATTTTAAAAGGTGTAAGAGAATAATTGTAATAATCTATTGGGTAAAAGAGGTTCCTAGGCCTATGTCGATCATACATGATGAGCAGAGTTAATCAACAAAGGAGATGATCGGAAAACAGATGAATGTCTTCGTGCTTTGGAGGGCACATAAACTCCTTGGTCTTGTTTGTTAGGTAGCAATTATTAAGCTTTGTCGAGTTCTTTTGAATCACACAAAAACTTCCGGCACTTGGGATTGCTACTAATAGCGTCTCCAGCGTGGAACTCTAGGCTTCCACAGTAATGACCCGTGCAGTAGCAATGAACGGGTTAAAGTCACGCGTAAAGTTACATTTGGATGTGTTACAAAGATTACATAATGACATTGGCGTTCTTACAAGGTTACCTCGTTACCAGACTTGGCTGCTGTAATTGCGATATTGTTCTATAACAGTAACGTAATGGCAATTTGTATTCGTATCGCTAACAAAAGACATTTTTATGGTTTTAAAATTATGTCATTGGTAATTGTTTTGGTGCGGTGAATGTCTGTTTTTTTTAATTAGTGAAATTGTATTTTTTTTTCTTTTTTTTGTACGCACAATAAAACACAAAGAAAAAATGCATGTAGAAAAAATTTTCTCCTCATCAAGATAACTTTAAATAAATATTTTTGTACAACTCACACACGGCCACCTGACCCCACACTAAGCGTTAGCTTCTACATACTATGGTGATCAGATAACTGATAAACATACATATAACTTTTTTAAATACATACTTAAATAAATATTTCTATTACACACCCAGACACAGAACAAACATTCCTGCTCATTACAGAAAAGTTTGACCTGGGTGGGAATCGAACCCACGATCTCCGTTGTAGCAGTCAGGTTCACTAACCACTATACCAACCGGCCCGTCGAGTTATAAGGCATAATATTTAGTAGTAATAGAAAGAGCATCTGAATTCAAGGGTAGAGGTTTAACTAGGCACGACCTGGACATACTTATTGTTTAGTAAAAGGAGAACAATTTATTTTGGTATTTTCTGTGGCTAAATATCGGTATCAATTTACCTACATCAGTAGTCAGTGGGCAGTAGATATCCACCGTTATCGGCAACATGCTATTTATATTTCTGCGGTTTAGCCTTGCACTGGACTTATTTATCACTCTTGTCGTCAACCTAAGACCAATGTCTATTCTATTCTGTGGTACATATTATTTATTTTATAATATCTGATGGGCTGTTGCGTTTAACGTGCGTTGCAGTGGCAGATTTGTATGATTTATAATGTTTCTTCGGATCAGAGCTTCGTGTACCATAATTAAAAGAGGGTAAAGTAAAAAATATTGGTCCGTAAAATTTGCTGCCTTTATATTCTGCTGACCTGGAGTTTAGGCTTCCAGCCTAATGGCAGATAGTACTGGCGCGTTGGTAACGTACACAAACTGTGAATGTATACTCACTTGGAAAGGCGTCTATATACCTAATTTCATTAAAATCGGTTCAGCGATTTAGGCTTAAAAGCAAAACAACCAGATGTAGAGAGAGTTATTTTCGCTTTTATAAAGTTATCAATTTTGTAAAGGGATATTTTTAAGTGTACATCAAGTAACTTATTACCCATCAACTATGTTCAACAATTAAAAGATTTTTTATATTTTATAAATGATTGTACTGCAAATAAACTAATTGTTTATCAAAACTAGAAGCATAAATAATTCGAAAACATACTATAACAACTTTTAATATTTTTTTCTCAAATGCGCATTTATGGAAAACTTACAATGGTAACGAAACAACTACTTTGCAACATATTTTCTATTTTGTATTTCAAAAAGAGCTCACCAAATAAATCTTATTAGGTTAGGTTTTGACATGCATTAATAAAAAATGTAACATTTTAAATAAATAGAGTTGCGTCGTGTACTTTAATTGTTGACAAAATCACATTAATATAAGTTACCAATTTTGCTGTACAATTAGTAATTTTGTTTGAAAAAGGGTTTTTTTTATGTAAACATCGTATTTTTTAGTTTGTAAGTTAAATATTTCCCTTTTATAAATCAATTTTAAAGCGATGCTAGGGCACAACGTGCTCCAAAAAACATGTTTAGGCCGCATAAGTCGGATACCTTTAAAAGGCGCGTTGTTAATTGACTGTATGAGGAAATTCCTTTTGAAATCATTGAACGTCTTTCAATAAAAAAAAAACCTCAAGAAATAATGATTTACTATAGGAAAAGAACAATGGTGTAACACCAACACCACCTTCCTTGTTTTGTTGTAGAATATTTTATCTATATTGTAAGGTCGGCATTGTCCGTTGTTTCTCGCTAGTTGATAAGCCAACTGTCGATGTGGACAGCGTGGCGGATGTGGCCGGCGCTGTGGCTGAACGAACGCTTATGTTTCACTGGTACCTATTCTTAGAGCTGTTATATGTTGTTCATATCGTTGAAAGTTCAAACTTGAAACTTGAGCGCGGAACTTCCACGAATGAACACATTATAACGAGTGTAGACAACATGTCGAATATTTTATATGATGTATGTATAATACGAGGTGTATTGTTAAGCGATAGCTGGTTTAGAATTTGATGCTTGAGTGTCGTTTAGATCGGGACGTCTATAATTATGGTTTCAGTACATTAATTAAACTATTCTGTAGCTAGTTGATAGTGACCTGCCTTACACACTCATACTTCTCTGGAATCTCTGAGCTGTCACGGACAACACTAAACTCTCACACAATAACATCCATCTGTCCTTAAAATGCCTGCCAATAGGGAATCGTACGTTACTAAATGCTTGCAGGTCTAAAATTATACTCAGCGGTAATTGGAAACCATAAAGTTGCTAAGCTGGCGATAGCAACCGGGATCGACGGCTTTGCGTGCTCTCCAAAAACGAGAGCGTTCAAGATTTTTTGACAATAGCGATAACCTAGCCTAGGGATCGCGCTCGCTGTTGCTTATCTTAGTAGATCGTTTAGGAGCGATGCCTATCGGGCTATAAACGCTTCGTGTGGTCAACAGCTGGTATATAAAAATCTGGTAAAGCATCATGCGTAACTGTAACCCCTGTTCTGCATTATAGCTGGGTTTGTAGTGCTCTTATCATCTCTTGCCTCTGGATTGAGAATACTTCAATCGGCTCTCTTCGTAATTAGGTCATCTATAATCAGTATTAGGTTATTTGAATATCGGGGCCAGTAACATGGGTCTAATATAAAACTTGAGGGTTTATTACTAGCTGATCTGCTGGTGTTCTGCCATATATATGATACAGTTTTAACTGTGATCCCGCGGGAATAAAACCATTATTTGGGATAAAAAGGATACAAAGACTAACCTTGTTGTGTGGTCTACAATTGTGCCAACTGTTAGTAGAAGTTTTATACGATGTATACTTGTTAGTCACAGGTACGATTACCTCATACATTTATTAACTTTATTGGGTGTTGAAAATGTGCTAAAGTAACTGGTTGTGCTTGCACTTTTTATGTCAATGTAATGTATGACTTTGTATGTATAATGTCACTGACATAATATGTTGTGAAAGTAATTGCAGTTCTTCGAGTGGGGCACATATTATAGGTAGGCCTGGATCGGAATGGAACAATTCCTATGTGAGGTAAGATTGGGATATTTTCCATGATTTCAAATATTAAATTCAAACTCAAGAGATACGTTTACGTACATATGGTGAAGAAGTTTGCTTCATAATTACAGGGAAAGTCGTCGCCGGAATACCGTCTTCTTTCAATCCTATATTTTTTTCTGAAGACGAATGTTACAACTTTTTGTTACGCTATAAGCAGGCAAGAACAGACGGGTTACATGATGGTAAATGATATTAGCAACAGGAAGGTACGTCATCAACGCGTTACCGGCCAGACACAACAATAAGATACCGCCTGAGGGTGAAGAAGAGAGAAAGAGAATTTTAAAATATGTTTTACGGGAAAGCTCCTCTTGTATGTTGCTCCTCTATATACCCCCTACACACTACAAATGCATAAACAAATGTGTATTACACATGAATAATGACGAGTAACATTGGTGTAATTGTGATCCATTTCGGTGTAATTAGATGAGGACAGGGCGCCGATCGATGTGTATCGCGGCCGCTCATCGGCCACGAACTAAATGTCTCGTGGACTACACGTGGTCCAACCAGCGATAGTGAGCCCTGGGTTATGGAGACACCACATGAATTGGAAGGCTATATTATTTTTTTGTTTAAATCTATACAAATAAATAAAATTGCAGCGTCTGTTTGTATTATTAAAATTAACCGCTATGTACTAAATACATATGCATGTATACGCGGAACATATACCAAAATAACATTTTCGACTGTCTGTTTGTTTGTTCTAGCTAATCTCTGCTGGTCGTAACTTTTATTTTAGAATTGTAAAATATGAGTTATCGTAATATTCGCGAACTGAACAATAGCTTGTTTGCCCTAAACTTGTACCTAAACCTTCCTTTAAAATCAGTTTGTCCTTTGAATGAACGAATGAATATCGTAAGACAGAAAGTGAGTGCGAATGTACAAATAAATAAAAAAAAATATTTAGCAATCTTACAACTAGTTTTGTAAGTCTTTAAAAATCAAGGTCATATTCGGTGTCGGTATTAGTAAGTATTTTTTGGAGTTGTACTAAAAACATCTACTAAAAACAATAGACAAATTTTCCCGAATCTATACAAATAAAATTGGAGTCTCCGTTTGTAAAATTAAAATAACCGCTTTCTACTAAGTGCATATGTATGCGCGGTACAAATACTAAAATAAAATTTTCAAAATTGTTGTCTGTCTATCTGTTTGTTCCGGCTAATCTCTGCTACGGCAGGATCGACTTTGACGTGACTTTTTCTGACAGATAGCAGATGTAACAAGGGGCAACTTAGCCTTAACTTTTATAAATTATCGAAAAATCTGCGAACTGAACAATAACTTTTTCGGTAAACTCCACGCGCTCGAAGTCGCGGGCACAGCTAGCTAGAAATAAACCAGTGTTTATACCGGTGAATATTGTCGGTATAAGTGTGTAAGCTCCCTAGTCGAACATGAAAACCGTCA
The DNA here is from genome assembly GCA_018249125.1 of Asbolis capucinus. Taxonomy (NCBI): domain Eukaryota; kingdom Metazoa; phylum Arthropoda; class Insecta; order Lepidoptera; family Hesperiidae; genus Asbolis; species Asbolis capucinus. The sequence continues at coordinate 9,401 of DWJZ01000445.1, forward strand.
TTATAACTTTGTGTTTTCAAATTAGTCGTTGAAAGTATATGTCAGGCCCAAGTACGGGTTATGACTTGCAGAAATTAAGGTGTATTTTAACGCTTTCTGTAATGAACGAGTTGGTATAGGAAAAGTTCAAGTAATAAAAAAAATTTGGTCTATTTAGATAATCTAGTAGATGATGTTAGGCGTATACACTCTGTGGTGGGCTTCACTGATGACAGCGGTACGTACATGTTCCTACGGTTTTTTTTTTAATTATCCAACAAAGGAGCGTGCGAGCCTATAGATGGAAAACGGTTGGTAGTATAGACATCAAAAAAGGTATCTCTAATAAATGTAGTTTTCGGGAAAAGACGTTGTACTTGTTCGAGAATATGAGTGGCTAAATCATGAGACCTACAAACCAAATAGGCTTTATTGAGATAATATATAATATTTTGTCTGCTGGCATGCCTATTGATATTAGTACGTCAGTATTATGGAACGTTGTTCTCTCGAACGGTAGGTCCTGGGTTTGATTCCTGTATCGTAAGGAAACCTGCACTCCTTAGATTTGAGGTTTTCGAAGGTATGCGAAGTCTACCCATCCGCAAATGACCAGCGTGTTGGCCTATACCCCCTCTAATTGTCATACCCAACTCCAAAGTTTGGGTTGTAATGATTTATGATGGTTATGGGCCGACCCGATAGCCCAAAACCTCTTCAAGATTAAACACCATATTTATGAACCCGATGGTGTTGCAGACGCTGCCGCCGCAGGGGAACACCACGTTCAGCGTGGTGTATCTCGGCCGGCGCGAAGGACCAGTCTCAGCGCATCTGTACATACACACCTCGCTCGGTGTACACAAATACCCGGTCAGTAAATAACATTTTGAATTTATTACGTTTTTTAGAAGATTGCTCATATTTGGGGAAATTTTGGCATAGCATAATTTGAAGGTACCTGATGCGGAAGAAAGGGATCAGAAAAATTATTAGAGATATACAAAAGCTGCCATAGATTTTTTGATGATTTAAATTAAAGTTCCAGAGTAGATACTTGGTGATTATATAATGAAACACATTGGTGAACAACGGCCGCCTGTGTGAGACCCCGATTTTAATAATTTTGATCTGAATTTGAAACGGCAAAACGGTAATTTTGTATTTAAAAAATTAACTTTCGTCTGTTTTTACAAGATGCCAAAAGAAGTATAACTTTAAAACTGTACAGGTATCGGCAGTGGGCGTGGCCAGTGAGTACGATGTATGGCCACTGGTGGGCGTGCGCGTGCCACTCAACGCCACCGTGGAGCCAGAGCTGACGCTGTACAACCCGACCGACCACACCATACAGGTGAGTGCCACCCCCAGGCTTGGAGACCGACGTGGACAGCAGAGCTATTTGTCACTTTTAAAAAAGAGTTTTGTTTTATTGAAACAAAGTTAATTCTTTTCGCGTTTTGTTAACTCTTTAGTATTCTTATTTTAAAAATAAGTGACATGGAAAAATTTACCTCGGTTTCCGCGCCGCTCGTTTGAACGGATCCTTAACAAGTTGGTACCTCCTTTACGAGAGCCACTTCTAATAGTGATGATCAACGATATATTACCTAACATAACACACCGGACTCCATTAATAAAATCTGGCAAAACGTTAGTCTAATCGACCTTATATACAATACTGCGTGCAATGTATCGACTAAGAGTTTTTGATATGAGACATTTAAACGAAGATATTTGGTTTTTGGCGTCTCTCGTCTCAGCGCTGATAAGGTTAATTTTAGTAGTTACTTCTAAGATAGGTCTGTGGAATAGGTTTTGAGTTATATAATGTGCCTAATTCTTAATTGTTAATGAGTAAGATAAAAGTACCCCTCATATTATTGTCGGAGGCCCGAGCCTAGTAGTGGGACAGTTATGGGTTGCAATGATGATGATGGTGAAGAAAAAAGGATTGCTAGGGAATTTCTTGCCACTTCCTCTTTCAGGATTCTTCGCCGTTTGGCTTTCTTTGGCGTAGTTACTCTTTCGAAAAGTGTTTGTAAAAAGCAACTTTGAATAATATTAGTATAATTAAATGACGTCGTGACCAATTTACCTAAATATAACATTTTCAGCATTTATAACAAGCACGCATTATTAAGCACTAAATATTGTTCACTTACAAATGTATGAAATCAAATCTAAAATCTTATACTCACAAGTACATCATCGTAACTACACCAGTTGCTTGGTTTTTATATTTGTTATTGTTGTATCAGGTGAGCGAGGTGTACTCGTCAGGCGCATGGCTCGGGCTGAGATTGCCAGGCGGCGGCGAGCGCGCGCCGCGGGCGCAGTGGGCGGTGCCGCCGCGGGCCGCGCGTGCTCTCGTTCGGCTGCACCTCGCGCCGCCGCCACAGGCCCTACACCCGCTTACAGCTTATATACGGTCAGTATGAAAACATATGACGTCGCCGTCTCTTATAGGAGCTGTACCTCTACATAAATCTCTTTTTTCATCCATCATTTATTATCCTAATTGATGTTGTGTGTAGGATTAAAGCGAACATCCCGGGCGGCGGGCTAGTGGTGGCGGTGGAGGCCCGCAGCGCGCCCGCCGGCGAGCACGCGCGTCCGCTGCAGCTGCGGCTGCGGGCGCGCGGCTCGCACGACCCGCCGCACACGGTATGTCTTCAATCTTTCAATGAATTTAAATATATTTTAATCGTTTTATATTTATTTTAATAGCTGAAACAAAACGACAAGTACTACTGTGATGATAATTTTTTTTTTTAAATCCTCATACTCCTGTACTGTGATTCAATGTATAAACAGTTGCCAATACAAAAAGACCCATACCCAACATTTATTTATAATTTTCATTGATTTCATTCATTTGTCATAAAAGAACATGACACAGGCCTTGACCGGAAATCAATTCTTGCTTTGTAGGTAAGGTCACATCAACTAAACTATAGGGCTAGTGATGAATATGATCCACCTTCCATAGAATGCAATATGATTTTTGTTTTTTATATAAAAAAATATATCACCGTGAACTTATAATTCAATTTTCTTGTACCTTGGCCACCATTCTGGCAAAAGAGATGTATTATGCGATAAGTATTTTAGTTGTAATAGCTGTTATCTTTGATCAAGAATATCTAGCATATTTAGTCGCCTTCCATAGAAATTTAATACAAAATAGTGTCCGCATGTATATATCCTTATACATCTTTATATTAGTAACGAACTAAGAAAAAGTTTAAAAAACATTTTACATTCAGCCTAATTAAATCGATACCTACTCGTATTATTGATCGATGGTTGCTTGTTTGATATTTCAGGTAGAGGTGGAACTGAGCAACAGCGGCGGGCTGGCGGTGCCGCTGGAGGCGAGCGTGCGTGCCCGCTGCGGCGCACCCGAGCCGGAGCCCTGCGCCGCCGCGCCGTCGCCGCCGCCCGACACACACAATGGTCAGTGATCAACTTATCCGAGGATATGTAGTAACTTATTTAGTGCTGAAAATATATTTTAATATTCATTAATAATTGTGATTTTAAGATAAGTGTAAAAATCTTTCCTTAGTGCGTTCGACTGACTACATGTGATTTTTTCTGGTATTTACTTATTCCAGGTAAGACACATTAAAAGCTGTTACCGGACAGTCTTAAGGGCAGGTTTAACTCTTTCATTCTGAAGTAAAAATGTGTTTGACTGTTCGGTGGGCTAGTGGTTTACGAACCTAAATGCTAGGCCGAAGGTCGTGGGTTCGATTCCCACCCAGGGCAAACTTTTCTGTGATGAATAAGGGGAATGTTTGTCATGTGAGTCTGGGTGTAACAAGGTTTATTAAAAATATTGAAGAACAGAACAAAAATATTTCATAACTGTATTGTTAACCGTTGAGGAGTTCCCCTTTCTGGAGGCAATCCTGAACGTATGCTTGTAATAAAAATAAATTGTCATTAGAATAAAAACTTTATGCAAAATTTCCGCTTAGTAGTGTAAGAGGAAGTGGGTCTAATTAAGCTTTCAAGATTGGACTCATAACAAACTAACATACAAATATATTAACATACTAATATACAAAAATACACTGCAAGTTAAATAAAAACTTGTAAAAATATTTATATAAGTATATATTTGAAGAATATGTATGTATATTTATCAGTTGTCTGATCACCATAGCTAATGGTTAGTTTCGCATCAAATGGCCGTGTGTGAGTTGTCCAAAGATATTTATTTTTTTATATAAATGATTTTTCTTAACATACCACACAGGCGGTGGTCCGGCGGGCGCGCGCGTACGGCTACTGCGGTCACAGCTCGAGCCCTACGCACACTTTACAACGGTCGCGCAACTCACTCTTGACTGTCAGTACATTTTTGACTTTATCTTCCTACTAATGTTATAAACGTGCAAGTTTGCGACGATGAATGCTCTTTGAAACGGATTGAATGAAATTTAGTATTAAGATAGGTATTGAGTCTGGCATACGTAGGATAATTATCAACACAGCACGGGGACGAAATCGCGGTTGAATTGTATGTGACAATATTTTTTTTACATTTTAGTTAAACATTTTACTAAAACTTTAGAAGTTTTTGAATGTTGACTTGAATTGGAGTATATACAATTTTGGGAATTTTAACCCGATTACCGTATGTAGTGATAGCTTAATGACTTGAACGACGATATCTTGAATGGCAGGTCCGCTGTAATTTATTTTCAAAGTGTTTATCAGAAATTTATTATCAGTTGCTTCGGTGAAGGAAAGCGTGAGGAAACCCACACTACTGACAGTTCTCATGATCATCATTCAGTTGCAATGATGATGTAAGTAAGGTTGTGTGTCCAGACGGCGAGCTGTGGTCGCAGGCTGGCGGCGGTGACGCGGGCGAGGCGTGGTGCGCTGGCTGTCTACGGGTGGGGCGCGCCGCGCTGCCTTACTCCGTGCGGCTGTTGCCCGGCGCACTCCAGCTGCAGCCCGACACACTGCAGTATGTACCATCTTACCATAAGCCTTCATTCTGACATACTGGCGGGCATAGCAGAGAACATTTTTATAGCGACAAAAAATAGTTCTCGAATATATGTAGATGTAAGGTTAATTTTTAGCGCTTTTCTCGGTTCTTACACATTTAAAAAGAAATGGAATGGAAGAATGAATCTTGTTTCAATGTCTGACAAACCTTTTTTTATAGCGCGATAAAATATGCCAATTGTTATTCGGTTCACAAATAAAAAAATGTTTATTTAAAAATAATATTCGTGCAAAGTGAGGTCGGTTACTAGTCTACAATTATTGGGAGTTAGTGGTGAGTATTTTTCGGTTGTTATTGTGTTAGGTTCGTGACGGCGGAGCGCGAGGCGGCGCTGCGGCCACGAGAGCTGCGCGCTACCAACCAGTTCGCGGAGCCGCTGCGGGTGCTCGCTCTGCAGCTGCCGCCGGAAGCATATGAGTACTTTCATGTGAGTCAGGCTTGAGTTTCTCCATCAGTGAGGAAGTTTAATGCATGTTCCATTGTGCTGTCCAATGCTGATCGGTGGAGGAGATAGTGGTCTCAAATCAGAAGTTGCAAAGCTGAAAGACTTACACCATGGCTGAACGATTGCGATGTTTAGTGAGTACGAGAATGACTCTAAAGAGCGAATAATTTAAGATTGCATCATAGCACGAAGTGTTCGAGAGCTGTTTACCTTCTATGGACATGCATTACATGGTTTTAAATTCGTGTTTATATTTTTTAAAATCGTCACAATGATCTAACAAATAATAACTCGCATGGGACATGCTCGTTTCATGTGCATTCACTTGAGGCATTGGATGTACGTCGCGCCTTCGAAATTCATGTTCATTTACTTTTAAAGACCTATTTCATAAAGCTAACGATTCTTCAAATACATATGTGTAAACCTATTTGTAGCTGAGCGGAATCAAGCAATATTGTCGATAGAAGGAGGTGACTGCTAGTGGCAAAAAAATCTTAACGCTTCCGTACTTTGGAAGGCACGTCAGTCCCTGTTATTGTCGTTAGATAGCAATCGTCGCCATATCAGAGGCCGCAAGGCGGCATAAAAACTTCCGATACTTATGTTGGACAGGTTAGTTGCCACTGACCTGTCAACCAACCTGTATTGGAGCAGCAAGTTGGAATTAATGAGTTAATTCTAATGAGCAGGTGGAGGAGCTGACGCCGGTGTCTCTGCGGGCAGGCTCGGGCGCGGCGGTGGCGCGACTGTCGCTGAGGGCGCGCGCGGCGGCGGGCGCGGAGCTGGCCGCGCGCGCTACACTGCGGACCAACCTCTCAGACTACACCGTGCCGCTACTGCTATACAGCGGACGGTTTCATTTTGTAAGTGCTCTTAACCACACCTCTTTATTACGCTAAACAAGTTAGCGCTGGATGGTAAGGGGTGGGGAAGTCGATGGTAAAGCGTACTAATATAGTGCCCGTTCAGAAAAAAGGCTTAGTGTAAAACAAATTGATAGACAAATCGACTTTCAGAGAAAAAAAATCAAATTATAGTTTTGAGTACTCTCAAATACCTTACATGTAAAGCCAGAGATAACTTCAATCCGGGCTCGAGTCTCCAGTGATAGGAAGCCAAGAGCATACGTGCGCATAGAGATGCAATCACTTATAGATTAATTGTATGCATGATTTATACATATATATATATATATATGATTATGAAGGAGTGGGATTGGCCAAACGTGACGGATTCGGAGTTGGAGCTGGGCGCTATGGGCGCGGGAGAGGAGCTGCGGGTACGTGGGCGCCTATGCAACGGGGGACCCGCGACACTCTGCGTGGCCGAGTTAGGAGCGCGCCTGCCGCCTGCCTCCGCCAGTCTGCAACTCGACGATCATAATGAAACCACGGTTTGTCTCACACTGTTTTATCCCGCACCAGTACACTAATATATCTTTTTAAATAGAATTAAGTCCTTTTATAGATATTTGTCAGTTTTCTGCCGTTTTTGGACGTATTTAAGCCACATTAGAAATTGAGACACTTGCGTAGAAAATATTTAATGTGTTCAGGCTTCTATCGTAACAACTGCTTTTAACATTAAGTTCGCTTTTGGAACACTTAGTATCGCTTTTCATATTGTACTAGTAATAATAGGGTTGTTATGGACTGTATTTTATCACTTGACTTCGAGTATGGTTTGAAAATATTAAGGCAGAGCCGTTCACCGCGAATGGTTTATTGCGACTAAAAAACCGTTCTACATCCATTAGTGAATTACAAACTGGACGTATATAATAAAGTTTAAATAAATAAGTAAATATATGTATCTTTTCAGATGTGCGTCCCGGGCGGCGGGTGTACGGGGGTGTCGCTGCGAGTGATGGCGGGAGGAACTGGCGAGAGTGCGGGTGCGGTGTGGGCCCGTAGTGAACACGCGCGGACTGAGCTGGCGCTGCGAGCGCGGGCCCTGTCCGGCCGCCTGCTGCCGCGCCCGCTGCTGCTGCCGCCCGCCGCACCGGTCAGTACACGCACACACACACATATATATGTTTTAATTCATGTTTGTTTGTCTTTTATAGACTGAAATGGTAGGAGATCGAGCACTTTGTTCAGAATTGTCTGGAAACGATTTTTGTACCGAAATTAAATCGATCGGACCCATGGTTGATGAAATGATGCGTAGCAAGACGCGCCGGAAACAACTAGTATGTGTATAAGGATAAATGTTTCCCTGTTTGTCCTTTAGATACTCTGAAATGGTAGGAAATAGTGCACTGATGTCTTTAGCAACTTTGTTCAGAATTCTTTGGAAAAGGTTTTGGTACCAAAGTTACATTGATCGAACATATGGTTGATGAATTGATGCGTAGCAATGCGTGTTGGGTTCAGGTAGTAATTAAATAAATTAGATAATAGTGAATGGATGGAGGAAAGGACAGACGGACGAATGGATGGATTTGTTATTCTTAATACAAATAACAGAACAGCATTGGCTTTAAACAGTTGTAATGCGAATCGTTCAGCCCCTGATCAAAAAAAAAAATGTAGTTAAGAAATAATAATCCTTGCTCGCTCTTTAACAATAAGTTGGCTTTTGTTGACTTTTGCCCACATACAGTCTCACCGATCTTAAGATCGCGATACCGTCGAGAGTGGTTACGCATTCTACTTACTCTATTCTGCAGTACGCATGGTCATCGGCGGAACTGGTAGTAGACAACAGTATGGCAAACATGGGTGTCGTGGGCGTGTCCGTGGGCGGAGACCGCGCAGCGCGCTGGGCGGGCGGTGGCGCGCTGGTGAAGGGCGCGGCCACGCTGGGCACCGTCACATATGCTCCGGAATACGAGTGCGCGCCGCGATGCTACACCGGCCTTGATCCAGACTCGCCAGGTTTCCTACATTATCTGATCATGGCTACCTAGAACTGCCTCATTACTGAGCTCATCTTATGTGAAGGGTACAAGTCCTCCATATTGGCCACAGCGGCACTAATGAGTACTGGCAAGTAAGACTTCACTCACTGTCAATTCGGTAGGTGGATGGTGGTTAGGGGAAAAAAATGTAGACCTACTTCGAGCTTAGGACGACACATAAAGCAATCCTAAATAGTTATAGCGTTATAGTTAGTATGTAGTTACAATCACTTGCGTCATTTCTCCAAGCCAATGACGACTGAAATGAAATAGTTCCTCATTTGAACGACATTACTTATTCAGTGAGACAATACTTATGATCTTCAAGCGATCTTTTAATAAAGGTTTATACAGTAAAGTCAAGTCAAGTAGTATAGTTCATTAACTCAAAATATAGTAATTATTATTAAAGTCCTTGTTATAGTGTATATAAATGTGTGTCAGAGGGCGAGGGATGGGCGCGGCGCACATCGGGTGGGGCGGGGGGCGCGGGGGAAGCGGAGGGCGCCTTGGGTGAAGACCTGGCGCTGCTGCTGGAACGGCTCGCGCTGTTTGAAAGACACGCTGCACGTACCAGGAACATCACGCTACAAGTGCGGACCACTGAGGTACCTGACGGCGGCGTTGTTATTGAAATTAAATGAAAAATATTTAAATGAAATTAAAAGTATTTATTTGGTTGTAGGAACCAATAGTTCAGTTAACGAAAGTTAAAAATTAACAATAAAAAAATCCTTATAGTCGTTAAGTACAGAACAATTTTTCAAAATTATATAAACAAGAAATATTTGAGAGCAATGCAATGCCTATAATAACACAATTGTATTGTTTATGTTGGTGATTACACATAACGTAAGCAGTGGTGTGTGTGTGCAGGTGGTCCAGCTAGAAGTGATTGGCGCGGCGAGGCTGCGGTGGCCGCGCCTGGTGGCGGCACGTGCGGGCGGTGCGGGCGCGGCGGCAGTGGGTGGGGTCGCGGCGCTGCGGTTGCTGCTGCGGAACCCCGCGCGCGCGCCTCTGCTGCTGCACGCGCTGCTCGCTGACAGACCACATCTTCCGCACCTGTTAGTTGGCATATTTAATAGGTCTCGTAATTAGTCTAGAGTTCACTCAAATTTGGTGACCCAGTGCGAATTTGTGAAGGGATTAGCGATCGAACTGATTGGACGAAAATTAATTTTTGAATACACTGACCTCAGGGCTTATTTACTTACTTTTATCTAAAACCTGCAGTGTTATATGACAGAGCGTTTTAGGTGTGAAAAATTTGAAAAGAATATCGTAGTATCGAAATTATTTTAATATACAAGTAATATATGGAGAAAACAACCGGTACCTACCTTGTGCCTGGGGCCCGTCACATGATGTAGTATGCTGGTACATAGAATATTTGTTTTGTGTCAGCGCGGGTGGCGACTCAATGTTCTGCGAGCGCGCGCGCTGCGTGTGGGCGCGCGACGCGTGGGCCTTGAGCGAGTGGCGCGTGACACGCGGCCGCGCCGTACGCTGGAGCCGCGCGGCTCGCGACCCGCCGCACAACGGTACCGCGCTGCCCGCGCTGCTGCTGCAGCCTGACAGCGAGATCGAGCTCAAGATCACCTTCTCGCCGCCCACACCAGACCCGCTCAGCACATACCTCTTTCTCAGGTCGGTATCATTCAAAGAATCAAGGACATAATACTATGTCATATGGCATACCAATACAAGAACATAATAATGTACTCTATTAATTTGTCCTCACCTGCTGAAAATAATTTTCTTGTTTAATTCGTTTTAATGCCACAGAAATAACCTCACAATCTTGGAAGGCGTGCAGCTTTGGGGTCAAGGTGCCGTGGCCAGCTTCGAGATCGGAGGCCGCCGACCCGGCTCGACTTCGCCCATCCTGTTCGAGGTCAGTTTGTCTTTTGATCCTCTCACAGCTTATTTTTGTTTTTTGTTTCAAGGCGTTAAATTAAAAAAATATATGAAAACGGGTCTGTAGTTGAGTACTGGATCGCAGGTTTCAGAGTGTGGTGGACAGGGGGAGGGGGAGGCGGGCGTGGCGGTGGTGCGGCGCTCCGTGGTGGTGCGGAACACGGGTCGTGTAGGCGTGCGGCTGCGGGAGTGGCGCGTGGCGGGCCGGCCTTGCGCGGCGCGTGGCTTCCGACTGCAACCGTGCGCCGCGCTGCACCTCGCGCCTAACGCCTCGCGCCTCTTGCATCTCGCATACGCCGCCGACTTCACGCTCGCCCGTGCGCACGCCGTGCTGCAGTTGCGCTCGGAGCTCGGTCAGTAGCCCTTCTACCGCGGGTCTCCGTCGCACCAACCCATTCGCTCGCCCGCACGCTCACCTTCCGCTTTCTTGTGTGATAGGTATCGCTGAATTCACTCTCGCAGCGACCACCCCGGCGAAGCTCCTACCTCGCTGTGCGGCGGGAGCCCGCCCGCCCTGGGATGCAGCCGTGCGTGCCGGCGCTTGGGTGCTCGCCCTCGCCACATTTGTGGTAGTGCTCGTGGCGGGTGCCGTGGACGCCGAGCGCAGCATGCGCGGCCTACGCGCGGTGCGCTCCCCGCCGCGACCGCCGCTCGATCTCCGGCGGGCAGTACCCGCGCCTGAGGAGCCCCCGGTGCCGGAGCCGCGAGCTCCGCGACGCCGCCGCCCCGCTCGTCGTCCTCCGCCGGCGCTCGACCCGCACGCCGAGCGTCGCGCCTTCGAGCGCTGGCGAACTGAGATGATGCGGCGAGAAGAGGATGACGACGATTCACGCTCCAGCGAGGACGCTGATTCAGATGACCGAGACAGGAGTTTCGATGCGCCGGCAGCACCGGAACCACGCCGCGACTCCCCGCCGCCCGGCTACACGCCTACGGACGCGACGCCGCTCGTAGGTGTTGAGGAGGAATCCGGGTCGAGCGGCTCTGACGCTTCTACGCCCGTGGATGAACGAGACGAGAACGAAGTGGAGCCCTACGAGGCCGAAAACGAGGCGACCACGCGTGAACCCTCGCCGGTGCGACCGTGCGACGGTCCTTTCGCGCCGTCTACCGTGCGACGGGAACCGTTCGCATCGACGACCTCTGAAGGGCACTCGCGGGCAATACGCCCTCGCCGCGAGAGGGCAGAGTCGTTGAGGCGCTCAGAGAGGCCTCGCGCAGACTCAGACGCGTCGCACGTTCGGATCGCCTCAACCGCAGTGGCCGCGGCGGTCGCTGCCGCCCGCCACCACCCACGCCGGGAAAAGACTTCCAAGAGACGCCCAGTCGCGCCGCCCACACCGGCTCGAGCCTCTCCATGTGCTTCCGTTACCACCATGGATAATAATATGACTGGTAAGAAAGAATGGCGTACGAACGTATGTAATATGTATGGAAGTTAATTTTATTTATTTTCTTTTAACAACTCTGTACAGTTTTAGTAAAGTCTTTATAATATATTATATCCCGGTTTTCTCATTTGAACTTATCTTCTTGTAGATGTGTCAAAATAGTACTTAAATGTTGAATAAAATGGTTCCAATTCATTAATTTTACAAATACCACATATTGTGATATTGAAAAAGACGTAGATGTTAAAAATGGTTAATGTTAAAGGTGTAATTTTATGTCAACAACTACATTGTAATGCACTGTTATGTTTACAAGTTTAGTCAAGACGAGATGAACAGATTATTAAATTAAATACTTTGAATTTCCTAAAAACTTGTTTTCCGGCTTTTAAAGTGTATTATGTCTGTTTTATATCTGACTAAAAAAATTTATATAATATGATGCAGCAGAGGGTGGGTTAGAGAACGGCAGCGGCGCGAGCGGGTCGCGCGGGCTGGTGCGGTCGGGCGCGTCGTGGAGCTCGGTGGTGGGCGGGGCCGCGCCTCTGCCGCCCATCGGCTCTGACGTGCGGCGCCGCGAGCCCGAGCGCGCCGATCGCTCCCTCTTCTACTTCAACGGCGACACGCCACGCGCCGATCCCGAGTTCCCCTGGCCGGCGCCCCCTACGCACTTGGCGCTCCCCGCGCACGCCGCGCCAGCTGACCGACCCATCTTCGCTGGACCGACGCACGATTACATGGGTTAGTGTTCATGAGAGGCAGCTCAATTAAATAATCTTAAGGCAACTTCAATCAAAGGCAGCGATTTCGTTGTTATGTTGAATAAAGTTAATTCGTATTCAGATTTGCCAAAACTAGTATCTTTAGTTCAGCTTACTCTTAGGTTTCTATAAGGGAAATCTGAAATAACAATAGTTAATACATCGATTCATGATTAATAGGACCCATAAAGGTTAATTTTTAAACTATAAATCATTTTACAGACGTTAGGTTCTTCAGTCACCTCAAAAATTTAATGTTATATTGTTATTTACGGTATAGACCTGGGGTTCCCAATCTTTTAGACCCGCGGCGCAGTAACAAGTTTGCTATTTTGTCCCGGCGCCCTGCCCTAGCTTATCTATTTGAAAAAAAACAGTCGAAAGAAATAAGCACATACAAAATAGTAGGTTAGGGAGATTGGAATAATAATTAAAACATCACGTTGTCACATTGAGTTTTTTAATATAAAAGAACTGAAATTGAAAACGGAAGTCTTGTTGACTTAAGAAAAATAAAAATAAAATACCCACGAATATATGTGGTTTGGGATAATGATAGGTGGATCGACTCAAGGCGCCTCTCTGTATTTTCTATGGCGCACTGGGGCATTGCGGAGCACTTTTTCGAAACCCCCTGGTATAGATTATTATTTTGATTCGTAAATTAATGTTACTACAATATTAATTCCAGCGGATAGCACGTTGACGGCGGACACGTTTGGCGGTCTGGGTGTGTGGGGAGGCGGCGGCGCGTGGCCGTGGAGCGCACCGCTTCGGCCGCCGCCGGGCTTCGGCGCGCCGCGCTCGCCCGTACGGCCATACGACCCCTTCCGTTCGCTCGCCTCCATTTGGGCGCCCGGCGCGGCTGACTGGCGCCCCGCTCCGCCCGCAGCACCGGCCCAGCCTTCCGCACCGCCCGCCCCCGACCGCGACCGCGACGACAAGTAGACCACGACCCTTCATATCCGACCAGCTCCATCGTTTGACACAATTTTTCTTTATTGATTGTGGTGAAGGTATTCGGCGCCCATGGATTAATGTATAACGGACCGGTGTGGAACAGAGGATACAAGATGTCAGTTTGAGAATATACGACTCTCCTTGTGAGCAGAATGTACTGTTTATTCGCACAAGCAGACACGGTGCCTACCAAAACGCAACACTTCAATGACTGGATCATGTCGGTGTGCTACGAGTGGGGAGGAACCGATGCTGCGCTTGATCGTATTACCGTGGGTGTTCGGATGATATAGATTTCCTACGATACCCTGTATATTAATGCGTATTTAGACGTGGAAACCCTATTCGAGTGAACAAATTTAACAAGATTTTCTTTTACTTGATTCACTCTCGATCGATCGGATTCTGCAGGCCGCTGTTTATTTTGAAATCGGACAAACTACGCTTCGAGAAGACAGATCGCTATCGCTACTGCGAAATGAGAAATAATGGTGCGGAGACTCGTCTGTTGGAATGATTTATCGATGTATTCACACATAGCCTTAGAAACAGAGCTTACAGTCAATGACGTTAATGTGACATTTTGTAAACTTGTCAGTCTTTATCGACAGGGACGACGTTCTTTTTAAAGATGGACATTTAATATTAAGCGCCGCGCGCGGCGGTGCGCTAGTCACCCCCTCACACCGCCCGTGATGGCTCCCTATCACCAGATCTGATGTTGAAAATGAACAATCAACGAATGTATACTTTGTTTTATTTACTATTACCGCAACCACTTATTGACATGGGTCATATCTGCCTAATGGCACCCAATAGCAGTACTTGTATTTGATTCAGAAACTAGAATTTATTTGTTTCAGTTTCGGCCCTGTTCCTTCTGGAAACCTTAATTTCTATATGTAGCTGGACATCAATATATACCAGAACTATAACTTAGTTGTCTCTTGACGCAGTAAGTGAGGCGCTTAGACACATCATTATTCTGATGAAATCATTTTATATTTCAGGAATATAAAAATGATGTAGTCTGTTTTCACCAGACAACGTTCAAATGTTCAGCCAAGACCATGATCCATGCAACGGGATCGAAATATCGGGACAAAAAACATCGTGAATACTCGTAACACAGCATAATGTACGTTCAAATGCGGTATTAATACGATCAATAATTTCTAAAAATCAGTGTCTTTTAGTATAATCATTCACTCATTCCTCATTCTTTCTTAAACAGAGAATTAAATTCCGTAATTAAATTGCGAATTGCGATATCAATTGAATTACCAGCTATGTTAATATTCCACTAACTGTATGGAAATGTTACCAAATGCACTGACATTCTAAAACTAATTAGATTGTGTCAATTAGAATAACTTCAAGTATATATCTGCGTCACTAATCACTTTAGCAATCAAATAGAAGGTAGGCAGGTACTAATTAAAATAAATTAAATTAGAATTTATCATGTATTTCTTAATAATTATGCTATTTACAACTCATCCTGAATTCACACAATTGAATGTTACTAATATAGCAACATACAAAATATACAAATCAAGTTTGAGATTTGAGGATGAACACTGAACTTATTCAACTCTTCTCATAGAGAACAAACATTACACAGGTGTAAAATTTAACCATTTGCTCGGTAGTAATGGCTCAGTATCTGTATTTCGTAGAATAATCCTTAGGTGATACTACAAGACCACGTCCCTTTCTTGCACCACGATACACTGTCTCAATGATGTCAATCATCTCTTGCTTATCTTCCAGTGGCCAGTTTATTTTGTTATTGTTGCCAGTTCCCAAGTCAATCATGATGTGCTTGTTGCGGAAGAAGAACATTACTGTGCAAGGATCATATAACTCATACCTGGAAGTAATGAAACTAACATTTTACTTATATAATAAATACCAATGTCATTGTGATCAGGATAGTCAACCAATAAAAAACAAGAGATGCATTATTAAGTGGTTGATATCCTTTACAAAACCATTCTTATGGCTCTTAGGGTGTAGGAGAGAAGAGGCCTAGGGACTCATGAGTATAGAATGCTTAAATCTATACAAATAATAAAACTAACAGTGTCAATTCTGTGCATTAAATATCTTTTGAAAATTTTGAAGCAGGGAGACTTTTTTTATCAATATAGAGACTAAAACTTTTTTTTTGGATTTATTGTCTGTCTGTTCAAGCTTCACACAAAGACCACTGGATAGATTTAAACAAAACTTGGCATAATCGAAGTTGTTAAACCCGAGAATGGTTATAGGATCCTATCCCAGGAAATGGCTTTGTTCCCGCAGGATAACTGGTTTAACTTAGTGTGGCAACTTTGAAACCAATGGACAATTTAATCATTAAGACATCATTGTGCATGTTTGTAACTTATATGACGAAAACCATTATTGGATAGTATTCATTCTATCTTCTGCCAAAGCAAAGTGTGAGCTATTTCTAATTAAACATAAAAATATAATAAGATGACACTACTCGTGAATGGGACTGGAAGATATTAGGCGTACTTCTTCAGAAGATGAATTTGACATTAGTTCCATACAGTATAGTTATTAAAATTATAACCTATATTTTATTGATATACCTACATTTTATTGAAATCTGGCACTTCTGTGATATCCACCAAATAAATTACAGCAAAATTCTTCACTTTCTCTGCAATGCTGTAAAGCACTTCATCCATTTTCATACAAGTTGGGTCCCAATCATGACCGAATCTGATCACCTGCAAATAAATCAAAATGTCACTACATTCCAATACCAAACAGAGCTTCATGGTTATTAACTCTAATTTGGAAATGATAATATGGAGATTCGACATTGACATCATCAGTTTATTTGTAAAGACAAGTGAGCTAAATATAACAGAAATTTACCACTACTCGGTCTTCTTCAGATAAAATGGCTTGATCCACTTGCCACCCATTATGCAAATGACCCAACATATAACTCATGATGAAGAAGGTTTTGTTATTTTTATATTAAATAAATAGGTAGGTTTTTGCAACAAATAAACAATTTACGTTCTTTGCTTCCGTTTTCAGTGTCTAAAACAGATGACAGATGTAAGAATCAGATTGCGATGATACTGATTAAAGTGACATAGGTGACACTGACAGTTGGGTTTACATTTCACGCATATTGTAATATCATAAATCTATGTTTATGAATTAATATAGAACTAACAATTAAACTAATATAAAAATTGGACGAACCTTTAAAAGCCTCCTTATGTTGTAAATGTGACTATTTCATCCACTAATATTACAAATACGACTTATTTATACGATTTTTGAGGGTGGATAGATAAATGGTTGTTTCTTACTCCTTCACATAAAATCCAATCTGGATGTTTGGCACAGAGATAGATTATATTTGTATAACAAAGATTCGTTTTTAATAAGCTACCTACTAATAAATTATAATCAAAGTCTGATTCAAAAGAATTTATATCATCAAAATTGTCCTTGACTTGGGTTTGGACCCAAGCCGCGGTTGGCTGCGGCTTCATCGGCGTGGTATGTTGACAAGTATTTATCCAGAATCTATATCACTATGTGAAATTTCATTCTGATCCGTTCATATTTTTGCATGAAGGAGTAATAACACACTCACTCATAAACTTTCGCACTTATAATATTATTGTTTAATCTGCTGATGTAAGCAGTCACTGTCGACTGTCACTGGCGGGCTTCTGCTGTGGCCAGGGCTGATAATCAAACCCACGATCTCATCACTACAAAATGGGTCGAATATTGTGGTGCCATCATTTAGTGATTTCGTGTCATATATGAAGTATTTTTATAATTTTAAAACAGGATAGTTTATATCATACAAACAAAACTTGTAAACAAACAAGTGGATGACAATGTCACAGTTTCATAAAACCGTCCATAATAAACCCATTATATTTTTAACACAGTAATATCGTGGGTCATAAAACATCAAGGCAGACTTGAAAGTTCCGAAGTTGTCGCCCATCAATTACATCATACCTTTACCTGCGCCTGCCGTTACACAAGAACAGAATAACAGCGATGACAATGCATTGCTCGAAATACAACAACAAATACAGAACATGCAGCAGACGGTGCCGCTGTATGACGATATCAACGAACACGATATCCACCATTATACGGTATTGTACGTCGTATTGAGCATTTTTGTCGGGGGAGCAATCTTCTGGGTGGTGAGGAGCCTTCCGCGGAGGCTCTCCGCAACAGTGGCATGGGCCACGGTGACGCCGCAGCAGTGCCGCACTCGGCCTCATTGCGTAGTGGACAATACAGTGCATTATGTGATCAGTGCGGTATTAGGAACACGCGGTACCTACGTCGTTCGGTTGCTGGGGGTCATGCTAGGGAATCAGTCGAATATTCGTATTAGTAAAAGTGTTCAGTGTTTACCTCCGTGTAGCGTTAACAAATAAAACAAAAGCACGTCTCCATCTTTTCGCGCAGTTTACGTTGTCGGTGACGATAGCATAAAATACAATTCTGTGTATTCATTATTATGTCATATTAATGTTCCATATACTATACAAATTGATTTAATAATATTGTTTATCACCGTGTGTCATTTTATCAATATAACATTTGCATCTTTCTCGTCGTGGCAGTCGTCGACAACTTATTGCAGCTGCTCGATTATTTTAATAGCATACATTTTTAATTAGAACCGGTGGTACATCAGACACGGTCCGCATCAAACTGTCATAGCAAAATGATCGTGCGTGCCCACTAATCAGCAATCAATCAATAATTTTATTATATTTAATCAATCAATAATTAAATAGTAAAATCAGTCTAGTTAAAATTATAACTCTTTATATATCATACCAAATCCTATCAGTTTATAATCAAATATAGCAAATCAATCATTTATCTTAAATATAATAATTATCACGACAAGGAGTGTTGTTATCAATCAAGAAAGAAACTCATTTCAACGTCACAATACAGTTTTGTAAAAATAACGTAAGAATCAACTTTCAAAGTATTACTTTGACATCAAAATTATTTACAAGACATGTACGGATGATAAAAACGGATGCCCTACCTACATTCTCAAAATAATTTTTAAAACGTACCTACATGTGTACGTAGCACGATATTAAGTTTTGTTGTAGGTACATATATCAAAGTTCCAGTATGTGCGAGGACAAAGGATAGGGGACAGGCCGCGCGGGGTGTAAAACTAGTGTTATAACCTTTGGAAATACGCACTACATTTCCACAAAGACAAATATTCGCCAATTAAAGATAGGTACGTAAGTTTTATTCTACCTAAACGACTTACGTATTATAATTTAGTCGTTGCAAATCCATAATGAAATTCTGCAGATAATGAGGGTGCGCTGTACAAGTTTACGTGTATGTGCATCGTTTTGTTTGCGTCTTTGTATTTGTTTACACGGCCGCCGGGCGCGGCCTCCGCGCGGGATCTGGCACGTCGCCATCGAAACGCGGTCACATCAAAACATGCAGATTCTCGGGAAAAAATACCGACCGAGTGGATCGTTTAACCGTTCAGCGAGTACTCGTCTCGTACTCGATCGTAGGCCGTAGTCCGCGGCGCCGGTTAATCGCATTCGCGCGCTTCCAGCCGACTTCGCCGCGCTGTTGACATACTTTACAACGACGAATTTCTCATAAAATTCATACTGTGTGTTAGGTTTGTTGGACGCATTCGGTGATAGGAGTGACTTTTAATGGATGAAGCGATTTAATCCATTGAATACACTGCGCAACCGGCGCCAAAACCCGCCGTCGGGTGCGCCCGGGAACGCAAACGCACGCGCGATCGTACGCAGTCACGCATTGTGTTAAACTGCGTACCTACGCGTAGTCTGGCTGTCTGCACACCGACTGATTCCTTTGAATAATTTATTGTTTCTTGTGATTGTTGACTGTCATCGCAGCAGTGAAGCGCAGTGACGGCTTCCGTCGAGTAGATCCGCCCCGCTTGACGTACCCCACCATTGAGCAGCCTTGCGGACAAGGTCGCAAGGTACTTTGCGTGTTCAATTAAATAACATTAAAACTTTGATGTTTGTGTTGAATATTATCACATTTAGACTGGATTTATAGCTTCAATGACTACTATTTTTAACCGATTTCATGTTTTGTTTACCTTTTGTTTTCATTGTGACCTGTTTTATTTAGTTCTTTTGTTTATTTTAACTAGCAAGTATTGTTTTATAAGAGATAGATTAAGCAGATGTATAATGTAATTCTATTAACAATTGTACCGCGTTTAGATCCGGTGCATAAATTAAATTACTGCACGAGGTGGCTCGTGACTAGTGGGTGGTGTCAGTGGTCTAGGGTAAGCCAGGTATGACGTGTGCGATCAGATATTGCGTACCGACGATGCCGACTTACAGTGCCGACAAGATATTCGAATGCTTGATAGTGTTTTATTTGCACAAAATATTGCAATAAAATGTATATGTACCCACTACAGGAAACTGCAGATAAAACATTCAGTAACCAATTTTATCGATAAAAAAAAACAGTATCTTTGGTCTAAGGTAAGGTTAGCTGACCAATGGCATTGGACAACACCACAAATGGTCATAGATGTGAGATGGAACTTCATGCCCAAATATTGACTGCAATTGCAGTCGTAAGTCGGAATAGGTACTGCAAAGTAAAGCCATCTGCTGTCGCGACAGATAACATCGAGGTCTATCCCCAACGTCAATTTACCGCGTTCTAGAAATTGCGACTTAGTGAGATTTAACGAGAGCTTTTGCGCTATTGTTAGATGGAAACGTAACGTTTGATCTACAAATTTGTGATTGTGAAGTACATAATTATACATTTATCTGTCATATAATGTCTACTAGTTTAAAACTTCGTCCGGCAAACGGTGCTGTATATTACACTTGAATTACAGACATATGATCCTCACATATCAAATAGCACCCAAAATAATGTGTGTTGTGTGTAAAAATTGTTTGGTTTAAGAGAGGGACAATGGCGAATGTGGAATAACGAACCTGCTCGCAACACACAATATTCCACACTGCAATCAAAACTTGTTGGAGACATGTAAATTTTAGTTTTTCAGCAAATGAAATTCTGATTTAAAAAACACTCCAGCAGATATTTTATTTATTATAACAATTGGGGAGTCTTGACTCCCTTTGGATCCACGCCTTGCTAAGACACTGTGTTATTATATTGTAGTATTCAGCTTGATGATCCTCCAGGTGTCGGGCAGTATGGACGCGGTGTACCCAGCAGCAGCGTCAGCGCTGGCTCGCGGCCGCCGCGTGCGCCGCGCCGCGCCCCGTCTGCGCCACCGCACCACGCCCGTCACCTTCGCTGAGATCAAGGTATCTATCTCTGACCCTACTTTATTAGAGCCTTCAACTTATTAAATAGCAATGACTTTTGTTTGATGATTGCTTAGCACAGATTACACAGTCTCTTTTAGAGTATAATTGATCACGTTGATCTAATGCGAATCCGACTCCCTCCAGGATTATAGACCAAACCTACTGTGAGAATTTGTTATGCGGGTTGGCCTCCTAGATAATAAGAATAACATACATTTATTCGTCATGATCTTCGTACACATGCACCAATATGAAACAGTGTTATAATCCCTATAATTTTAATTGAACCGAAGTTGCAGCTGTCGAAGCACATGACAAAAAGGGGTCACTCTCAGAATATGATGCGCGTTAATGGCTTGCCGACATTTTATCCATCGATTACAAACCGCTACCGAGAGCTTTATATATCTTCTGAAGAATGCAAGAAATGTTTACCACTGTTAGTCAACCTCCCAGCAGGTCCAGAGCAAGTGACCGTATGCCATTGCTTAAATTAGTCGATCAAATGACCGTTGACGTAAGCAGACGGATTATGAGTGCATAGGATAGCAGGAAGGCATTAAGTTGGTGGCAACTTCGTCAGATCTTTATGACATTTTGTTCGTTTCTTGCCAATTAACTACTCATTAAGGGTCTGATACTTCAAAGGTTCAAGAGCTTGTATTGGAACTTTGCCAGTAGTAATGTGGCTTAGCGCTAAGACTGTCAGAGCAAGCATGTTCTTATAATCATAATATGTTAAATATAATAAATAATTTGCCTTTTGATTGATTTATATTGTCTCTAACTTTAAAATTAATCACAGTTGAGTAAAACTTCAATCAATAATTTTTTTACCGAAATAGCCCAAAAACAAACTGTCGAGCTATTTCATAGTTATTTGTCAGTGTAGCTCCTAAATATCAATAACTCCAAAGATATAAGAAATACGCTTTCGTTTATAATATTCCAGGAAGTGGACGAAGATAAGGAGGTGGAGTGTGAAGAGGTGAAACAGGCGAGTCGCAGTAGCTTGGTGAGTATGGCCAGTGTGGCTGAGGAGCGGCGTCGACGACCGGATTTGCTTGGCGAGCGGTTCGACGAGCGGCTCGATCGGGAGTTCGCCGCGTTCCGCCGGCGCCGCGCGCGTCGTCAGCCGCTGCGGGAACCTGACGAGCTGGAGACGCACGAGACGCATGAGCCGCACGAGTCGCACGGATCGCACGTGCCACGAGAGTCGGACGGAGCAGTGACCAACCCGCGTGCCGCCAGCGAGCCCCGTGTCAGTCCAGCCCCGTCCCTACCTTCTAATACTCCGTAACGATTCACCTAATACTTATGTGTCAAAGCAATAGCAATATTGGAGTTGTGCCTGACGGGGAGAGACTGGTGGCCAAATTAAATTATAACACGACAGGCATTTTTTTAGCGAATGAAAATGGTGTATTTAAACTAATATAAGTAATTAAAGTGAACCGTATTTCCTATATAATATTGTAATTCTTGTCAATGATTTATGTTAATCCATATATATGTACGGAACTTGTTTTTCGTATACTTATTGGTGTGATAGTGATCTGTGGAGTATTGTTATTGTAAAAGTACCGTTTGATTGTTTCTGTTCTATCACTTTTCTGTTGCGTGTTGTACGAATGAGGCACTCTTAGAGAAATTCGCTTCAGCATTTTTTAAGTAAAGGAAGCTAGATTATTTCAATATTATTATAGTTCATATAATGTATCGATCTACATTTTAGATTTCAGTGTTTACTTCTTTTATATATGCCAACGACAATAAAGAATTTCGAAGTATTTATAAATAAATATATACATACTGGAGGAAGCGGAGATTCACTTGAGCAGGAATGAGCAACCCACGGGCCGTATACGGCTTTTTGACCATTTTAAAATTTATTTTCTTGTATTTAATAACGTCATACACGGTGTCAAAACATAAAGTAATTCAACATAAAAAACATCGGCCTTATACTGAAAACAATAAGTCCTTATTTTATGTTTTTTTGACTAATATCGTCGCGAATACTAAACATTTTAAATGCAACCGGGTACTCACGAACTGTTTATTATTATACTGATATTTCGACCCAGTTGCATGGTCGCATCTACTACTACCTACCGCTACCAGTTTGCATTTAAATAGGGCGTATATCTTATGAGTTAATCGTAGAGTGTCGTCCTTATTGTTTTTTGTCGTCGATATTTATTTTTACTTCTTTCTATATTACTGGGTCTAAATTAAAGACTGCTTACGTGCCTTGCCATAATTATTTGGCGATAGATGGAGCTAGGGTCGTCTATGTGTGTGTATAAGATGTGGTATGTAAGCGAAGCCATATTAAAATCGGAATAATCAACCAATATAATTATTACTTATTGAAATCTAGGAATATAAATAAATATCTTTGGACAACTCCCAAACGGCCATCTGACCCCGAACCAAGC
>DWJZ01000446.1:0-32589 GCA_018249125.1 Asbolis capucinus
ACGACAAAAGGATGGATACCTGCTGTACGCCGTGTTGTTCGATGGAGGAAGGGGGACGGAGGAATAACCTCGAACAACCTTTGAGAACTTTAGGGGAACCCTGAGGAGTGCAGGTTTCCTCACGATGTTTTTCTTCAGCGAGGAAAGTGACAATTAACTTATTATTTCATAAGTTAGACATGTTATCATATCATTTTATCATAAAAAAATATCGAAAGAAAGGTTCCTTTTGAACCACCATGAAATATTTTTAGGTATTTTGTTGTGATGTTAGTACTACGGTTTTCAGAGGTTTTCTTTAATCATGAACCTATAAAACATTATTTTTTAATTTACTTAATAAAACCCCCATTATATCCTTAAGATAGTTATTTCCTTGCAAGTGTTAAATCTAAATAATAATCCTAAAAAACCAAACTCAGAAGTTAATTTAACTGAAGCAGTTAGAAGTTGATTTCATTTAACTGAACCAGTTAAAAATTAATTTCACTTAACTGAACCAGTTCGAAGTTAATTTCATTTAACTGAACTAGTTAAAAGTTAATTTCATTTACTGTTTTTTTAGCAATAGCAGTATAATGCGTTCGAACGTCGAAGTTCGATGTTTTGTGAACTACACATGGTTGCTGACCTAAGTATTAAGAAAATATTAAGCGGAAAAATGAAATAAAACTTCACACAAAGTATAAATCAGATTGCTTTAATTTTAGTTTTATACAAATCGAATTCTACTTACGATAGACAATTTAACGAATAACAGTATTACCCGTTGACTTTTATATTTTTACAAATTTACCTTTGCATTTTTTATATTGACGACTATTATAAAAACCTCCATAGGGGCTTTTTATTATAAACTTACATTACATTTGGTAGTATTTAAATCTTACCTGCAGTCATATTTTAATTAATTTTAATTAATAATCTCGACTATGGAAAAGCCACAGGAACACAATGAGTAGTAAGATTAATTGAAAGCCATACAAAAATAATTATTTTCATGTGAGGAAGTGATTATATTATAAAATTCAAAAATAACTAGCATGTGCGTGAATGACGATAAAAAATATTGACAAAGTTTTTAAAAAGTATAGAAAAAGTACTACAGCTTAAATTGATTGAAACAGATACAGTTCTTAGTAAATATACATATATCTTTTAACTGAAACAGTCACAAAAAAATTGAAGGCGTACCAATAAATCACCTAACGCCTTAATAGGTACAATACAACACATTGTTTAATTAAAATAACAGTTCCATTTAAAAATACAAATCTGTTAGTAAACACGTCTTATTCACATTGAATAGAAATGAAATCTTGGAAATAAGGACTTAAATGAAAAATTTAAAAAAAGTTTATTGAGATCAGAAATAAATTAGTTTCTGACTATCCTGTCTATATAAAGCAGATCTTATTAAATCTGTGACGCACTCAAACTTCAACGACTGTGCTCACGAAGCTACAAGCAAAACTGTATGACGATGCATCGTTATGACGCAAAAATCGAACAAATAAATGACCACAACCATTCTGCCAAGATTGCACGACTTAGAAAAAGTCTATCGTTACAGTTCCGCAATATTCTTATCTGTGGTCAAGTTAGATAACGTGGACAAAGCGGAATAGACAAAGCTTCATTTTCAAAGTAATTACTATCGACCACGTCGATAACGTCGTTTGGGTCCTGTGGAAACTCTCTTTAAGTCTCAGAATTTCCCAAAGTAGTTCCAAAATCAGTGGAATGATCCGGGACCTTATCTGTTTGTCCAGTCGTAATTGCTATTGCTATTTTTTCCTTTCCTATCTCTGTACGACCTTCGACAAAAGGTTGTTTGTCTAATACCTGAGAAGTAGGATCTCAGTTGGTTTACTTTCTATTTGTTATTGAATAACTTATGTCGTATATTCTGTCTACAAGGAAAAGTTTTAAATTCTGCACAATTAAGTCCTTGCTTCCAAACTGATTAAAGTAATAGAATCTGTAGCGACTGAACAGGTATCTAAAATACAAAGAATTTATAATACACCATCGTTAAATTAAATATTGTAATAAATTATATGTCCTTATCTATTTAACAAAAATGGCAGTTTTAGGTTTAATGCAGTTTTTAATATCATACAAATAGAAGCAAGAAATGTACGATTTTGGTTACTTAATTCAAGTCCGAAAGAAATTTTTACAGATACATAATATTATGTTTGGCAGTACGGTAGCTTAACCAGAATGTATGCAAAATATCTTTGGTTTTCTGTCATTTTACTTAACACTGGTGAGTATATTATTGGTTAAATAATAAATTTACATATTTTCCAAATAAAAAAAAAACAAAATCATATGCGTGTAAAGATTCAAGAGTTTAACAGGGCATTACAAGATTTTTATATAAATGTTTCTTAAAGAAATCTTACAATAGTTGTTGATGAATTAAAGTAGTTAAAACCTTAGACTACAGGATTGGGAAATACAGAAATAGAGATTAGAATATACATGAGTGTCCAAAATACCTGTTTCACCATTAAAGCATACTGTTTCCGTTGTGCAGTAAACGATCTGTGGCATTTGTGTGGAACTAACACACTTCATTATTTTTTTATTGGGCATTTGCCATTTGTTGATAAGAGCAAATTTTAATGTTAATCCAATAAATTTTACTTTAGATTAAACAAATTTTAAAATTGTTAAAAAAGAAAAAAAACATGTTCATGTACAACTGGCTGAAATTTAATTTTCGTCTGAGAAATACGATAGGAATAAAAAAAAACATAATCCCACACAAAATGTACACAAACCGTCGTTTAGTAAAAGACGTACCCATTTAATATGTAAACTGGTTCCACAATGACGTTGAAATTCGGGAAGAGATTAAAAATGATTAACTCATTTCTCATGACGAGAATAAAAATAAACTAATAGTAAAACATTACCTCTTTTCTGCTCTGTGCGACTCTTGTGTGAAATATAATTTGCATTAAATAAATGTCATAGATTATTATTATTTTCTTAAAACAGTTCGAGGGAATGAAACAAAAATTTAAGATAACTTAAATTCACTTCCAAATTTGAATTCTATTTTTACAATGTTGTATGAAAATGATTTCCTCGATTTTTGTATCTCAAAAGATATCTATCATTCATATTAGTAGGGCATATAGAGAAAGTTGTACGTGTACTGAGCCAAAAACATCCGTTTCATATGTTTGATGATGTCAAGCAACATTAATATTTTTCATATCACGCTTTACGTCTGAGTGTTATGAAACTTGTTCTAGTACAAAAAGAATCTCATGAATGCTGAAAGCAAATTTGTTTGACGTAAAATAATTGCACTGCAGATGAAAGTGTTTGTCAGTTCAATTTGGCCGGTCAGCCGTTTAATCTCGTCTTTATTTAATAGTAGAATTTCTCTACATGTTTATTTGGATATTTTTAAAATACATTGGGTCGCGTACTACGAGTATCTTAATCGTGTCACAACCTCTTCATTTATTTTTAAACAACTAAGCTTTTAATATCTGGTTATTGAACCGCGAACACGACCCAACGTCATCTTCAACATTATCGTTAAATTACTCGTTAACAATGATCCTAGTTCGTTTCTTTATTAATTTTTTTACAATAAAATTCTCAACTTTATCCTTTATTTATACCCCTATAATCCAACTAAATTAAATATTTATAATACCTAAAATTTTGGCACTAACAAACCTAATTTAAACGTACCGATAATTTATTCCATTTTTTATCAATATTAAATAAACGTTAATTTAATACAACAATATCATTGTGTTAAATTAATACTGCCAATATATTGCATCAGGAAATGAAAATTAAATCAAGTATGAACTACTAAATTATCACAAATAAAACTTATCGAAAATAAACTGAGCACCATAAGGCAAAAAAGAGCTGTGAAATATTTTCCTATATAAAATTGGAATACACAACAATATAGAATATACAGAGAGTAACAACATTAAAAATAACCGCGTACATAGCTATCCTGCCAGTATAGGAAAGAAAGGAAGCAAAGTTCAAAAGTTATTATAAAACTTTATATACATAATAATTAATTCACATCCCACCCGCAATTCGATGACGAATATTATACATTCAAAAGTTTAAAAAGAATACACCGAGACTTATCTTTTATCGACCTATTTAATTTAACCACTATGTTAGTGAGCTTTCTTAAAATTTAACATAGCCTAATTAAATTAGGGACACGACATTCACTAGGCTATCACGACACCTATAAGAGAGAAATTGAGGAACGGACATAGACAAAGACGTGAATAAATGTTTTGTTATTAAACAATGTACCTATGTTACGATATATGTAGTTACTAGTCTTATACTTAAACTAAGGATCGCCCTACTGGTCTAGGGGGCTAAGGTTGTCATCTTGTTACAATGAGCCAGTATTATTTAAATGTTTCTTCTAAATTCCTATTTCAAATTTAGAATGAAATGTTAGAAATTTGAAATGTTTTATGTGCCATGATTAAGATGAAGAAATAAATTAATTTAATCTGAATTAATATTTAATTTAGATTTTAACTTTAGTATTTATGAGATCAATACAGATGTAGCCTGACGCAAATACTGTTAAATGCCACATTCACACTCCTTAATAGATACTTAATTAGTTTCTTTCAAAATCTCTATACAAATTCTGTACTAATGAGCGATCCAAGTAAATATTAAAGAGTCTGAGAGCGACATAAAGTCATGTTTAAAATTACTGCAAGCATTCTTTTTAGATTTTATTAGAATATTACATAATGCAGAATTCATGCTAAATGGTATTATACCTCAGAATTGAACAAATGATGACAACCTCTGTAAAGCTTCAACTTTATTTTATAACTCCTTCGTAATAAATGGCGTAATTAGCTAAATTGAAGTAAACAATTTCACATTTCATAACTTTATATACAAATTCAACATACTTCGATATTACTTGATCTTATATTAATTATCTTAAATAACATATGTCCTTCAGTTGTAACTTATATTCCGATTAGTATGAAAATGAAGAGCCTATAACAAAACCTTTGAATGAAATGTATATCGCTAAACTGTCTTTATACATATCAATAACATAGTGTTCGAGTACTTCATGAAAACATTTCATTCAATATATTACAATAACAGTTTAATAGACAAAGGATTCATCGCCACTGCTCTTACTTAACTTTATCTAATATATGTTTTAGTTCAAAATTTATCCATTCTTACGTTCACTAAACTATCTTTACTTTGGTTCCTTTGTTTGTTGATTCTGTATCAATTCCACGAATGCAAACAATTCCTGAGTTTAGACGTGAAGCGCAAACTAATACTAAATTCAAATTCAAATCAGTCCTACCAACAACAAATTTCCAATAATGAAACCAAACTTATTCCGTCCCGAATGAAATTTACCTAAACGTTAAACTCGTAAGCTACGTGGACTAAGAATATTTGATCCTTTGTTTATGTACATTGCTTAATGATCTAAGGTAATTTCAATGTCTGTGATCCCTTATTTGCTTGTAAGGCAGCTCCAACAAAGATCAACCAGCAGGTCACAATAGATGGAATTATTTTAATGACATTGAATACACTTACACTATACAATATTGTCTTATGTACCAACGCACTACTGGCAACATTCATAACAAGTGATCGAAGACTGCACAAAACTGTTTCTTTTGTTGCTATTGGAGCAAATGAAATTGGCTTATCCGTTGTATAGTTTGCTGATTGTCTTTTCGACACGAGCCGCGTAAAGGATTCTATCTTAATCTCGATTTCCTGTTATAAGATATTAATGCTTTTCGCACTAGCGTTGAATTTCAAAATTTGGTTTTCAAAAACATTTGTGGTAGTTTCTCATAAAAATGACAAAAACTAGAAATAAAAAAATAATATTTGAACCAAAGCGCTTCCCAACTCCAGATTGACTTCTGTCAACTTTATTTGAACTAAATCATTTTTTATTACATATTTAACCATAATTATTAGAAATATAATTATATCTTTTAACAAATTATTCTCGTCAACATTTATCTGTATAACCTCCTAATTAATCAACATCACAATTGTTTTATAATAATTACATGTTGGACTTAACTACGCTAAATAACGTATTGAATCATTATATTTACCGTCTTTCGACTTTTAGTGGAGCCGTGTGCGTTTGAACCACGTCTTAAATAATAGTATTATACATAAGTGTTAGAATAGTTACAATAAGGACTAAAATTAGTTCTCTCTTAGAGTTGGGAATTGAACCCGGGACTGAGTGAGTTCATTTCACGATGATATGCGGTGCTGATAGAAGCACAGCCACCGTCGCGACGATTGTGAAAAATGTGAAGACGAACAGGCAGAATCTGTAGACAATACTGCAACTTAGATACTAGTTAATATTATATTTCAGGCTAAATCTAAAGACGAGTAACTGCATCATTTAATGGAAAGTCAAAGTAATTTTTTATATCTTAGTCAAAAAATTTTTTCAACTACATTCCTGGATACATCTAGATCGACTAGATAGTACACAAGATCGTTAATGGTCAATCAGAATGAATATTGGGAGGCAAACAATTTTTGTGATGTACTAATTCTCCAATTCCTAATACTTTAAAAAAATCGAATATTTATTAAATATAGAAAGAGAAAATAAAAAAATAAAAAAATTTCTTGTACAAACCTGTCCACAACCATCGCGGCAAACTTCCAATCACTAATGAGCTCAGCTTCCTCATCTGCTTTCTTCATCCTAGTGGTAATGAACTGCAGCTCTCTCAGGATGAGATGTAGGTCTCTATGGTGAGTCCCTAGACCTCCCCCTACATCTTCCATTGTGGAGGGCCGGACGAACGAACGGCGAAAGTCCGTGCGAAATATTGAGCACCTGTTTACAAATTTATTATATTATTACATATAAGATATATTTATAAGAACTCATTTGATGAATTTTTAAGTTCTAATTCGACCAACCAATTCAATAATTAACTTTAATTGCCAAGACGAAATTGACTTTCACTATATTTTCTTAAAATGATTAATAATAATGTCACTTGTTTGTTTGTAAGCTACTAGTTTTTTTTTTAGAAGTTTAGTATGTAGGCTCGCTTCAATTTGTAAAAAACAGTTACTGAGGTTTTTATTATTTTCCAAGATAGTATATATAACCTATTTTCTTATGTTATCAGAAAGTGCTCATCACGTAAAAGAACTTTTCCTAAAGCATTTCTCTTAAGATTTAGCTAGGCTGTTGGTGTTCCACATAAACACAAAAATCCAGATCTCCAAAATTATAGACGCCGAGGAGTAATTTAAGAAAAAAAACTCGTCCAAATCCGTATAGTATGAACGATGAACAACAGACATACACAAATCTTCAAAATCATATTTTTAGCTTCTGTTTGCTGTTATTATATGTAGTATATACATATGTAGACGCTGTAATTTAACTGATTTTCGGAGACATAATTTTTTTCACGATAAATATGTATAAGTTATATATTTCATATTTTGTTATTTAAAACAAAACAATACGAAACAAGATATATTACTACATGTTACTACACATAGAATTTATTAGAATCCTCCAAACGAGTAGACAGGAAAATAAGAACTACATTAAAAAATATGTCAATTTAAAAGGAATACGAATAAAATGTAATTCTAACCCTGGTCCTAAATTTCCTGTCGACGCAGTATTGTTAGGAGGCGGCGGCACATGTCTAAAGTCGTCATCTATGTCCAGAACATTCGCCAGTAACGATTTGGAAGAACGTTCCTTTAACTCCAGTTCCCTCATCCTTGATGTCATCATGATCGTTTTTCTTGTTATCTTCTTTCCTGGTCTAGACATTCTCAGGATCCAAGGCAGCCATTGTAGGAACACTGTCTTTATCTGTATTAACAAGTGATTTGATTACTATTAGTATTGTTATTATTGTCTAACTGCCAGCGTCGAATACAGTGTTTTTAGAACAAGTACGAAGGCTTCTTCTCTAACTTGCCTCACCATTCTGGGCAACGGGACATCACCACCTACCATCATGCGAAAATTGTCAAGCATTAACTAATTGTATGTAAAAAACAAAACAGAAAACCACGTACAAATATGTCTATAATTGGTATGACTGGAAGGAATTGCTACGTACCCATTGCGGCATTTCATGTATATCGGCTGTCCGATGGTGATAGTTGAGAACAACGACAGTTAGTACCACAGATGAAGCCACCATAAACATGATGCAATTGAAGTAAGTTCCTGTCATAGAGAAGTTTTAACTGTATAATAAAAATATTTTAAATTTTCAAAAAAATTAAAAAGATTGAAATCTAAATTTAAATGACTTTATTTATAAGTAACGAAATGTAGCTAAAACATAATACTTTTATTAAATTAAAAGTAAACATAGTAGATTCAGTAAAATTATAATTATCGAATATTTTTAACGAATATAAAGTACAACACTAAAATACAATAAGAAAATTAGTTGTAGCTAAAAATTACATTTATATAAATGTTCAGAGCAAATACAAAAATAGCACACATTACATTTAATTAACTACGTTATGAGGGTACATGATGATAAGTAGTGAGAGTAGTACACACACAAAATCGTGCAACAAAACATGTAAACATGCGTCATAATTTAATGGTTAACACTTGCTTTAACATGAATCTAATGATTTACTAAAGACTTTTGAAACGACAAAAGAAAATGAATTTAAAGGACTACAAATACTCTACGCGAAGAGGGTACCTGTTATTTTAATTTCTATATTTTAAAAATAGAAACCAATAGGCTTAGGACCATTAAAATATTCACATGAAATATTTATATTTTTTATTTAATTACAGAGCATATTTCGATAAGTCCTATCATCAATTGATTAGTTATTAAATTACAGTAAAACGATTAATAACGATAAAGAAAACTGTGGTACAAGGAACAAACCTAAATTGTATTAGAGGAACAACAATTCGACCAAAATTGACAAAGGAACAGTGAGCATCAATAATTCTATCACATTCCTTTGACAACATGGGGATATTTAATAAAGGATGAATTTTAGAGAGGCAGACCAAATAAAGCTGCAAGATTCGCGAGATACTTGGAGGCTGGACTCGCACTACCCGCATCCATTTTGTTGATTCAAATCGCCCTTTAACTTTAGAACCTGTTTAAACAACTACAAGCCTTTCTAATTGTTTAATTAAATTTATGTTTTACGCAGATATTTAGCAGAGTTGTGCGTTTAGATGTGCTATTTACAGATATCAGCAGTCATGACCGAAGAATTGGTAGAAGATCAATGATGTAAAATTTTTATGCGTGTGTTATGAATAATTGTTATAAATAGAAACAATGAGGCATTTGAAATGTAAGTTTATTTTAATACATTACAAGAAGATATCTAAGACTCATTGGAATATAACTTTAAGAAAATTTAAATTTTAGAGGTATCTAATAAAATATAGCAGCGCTATAATTGTGCAGTTCCGGCTGTTTGTGTTGAAAGAGCTGGTAAAACTATTATCGAAGCAAAGATTAGTTTTATAGATGTTCGTAATCTAAAATGCAAGTTAGAAGGAGAAAAAACTAAAGATTCCTTTTTCAAGTTCAAAAGTATTTAAGCAGTAGCTGCATTCTATTTAACTTCGTATTAATTTCGTGTTTTAAGAATAAGCATAGGAATACCAATTAAGAAAACCAAATAACGAAATTTGGAGATTTGTATTCCTCGTAACTCATTCTTTAAGTTCCAAAATTTGAAATTCATCTATTCATAGCATACTAATTTTTATTCTTGTTTATTATTTCATTTATAATTTAAGTCAAACTTGATTCTCTCACCTATTAGAGGAATTGCCTCTGAGGTTTTAGTGATAACGTGACCCACCAATAAAGAGAAAACAGTTTGCGACAGAAGAATTGTTACACCTGGAAAGATCAATATAAAACTTTGAAAATTTTATGTTTTAACATCTGAAAAAATCTACGTTGTTTCCATCCAGATAGGCCTTCCTACTGCGTTCATTGTTAGGTCTCATTTCCTGTCTGTGTGCTGAGTTGGTAGCTGGGGCTCAAGTAAACTCATAAACAAAACATAATTAAATAGTCATGCAGACGCTGTTTTAAAAAGTAATTTTATGAAGATGTTTATTTACCTCGCTAATATTTAATTTTCTTAATTAAGCATTGTTTGTTATTATTTTACTTGTTTTACTTTTTACTTGACTACCCACCCTCCAAGTATCCCGGAACCGCGATGAGAGAATGAGAGAATTTTACTATGTTTTACTCCGAAACTATTTAAACAAATAAAACATGGAATCGATTACGTGAAGCGAAAGTTTACAGTGATAAATAATTCAAGAATATTGATATTATTAATACAAAGAAACTTACCTTCAGGAATCCAAGCTTCTAATGATTATAACACATGCCATGCTTGTTTTGTTACGTAAACTATGTTGTATATTTCTTTATAAATGCCATGTCATTTTACATACATTATTACATATTAAATTTTAATTAGCAATTTTTGATTACATATATATTAAGAAATTGCATGACCACTTAAATCTACATCAATCCTGAACTTTTTAAATAGAAAACGAATGGAAGCCAAACAGAAAAACAACAAATAAGGCACGAAATCGATTCCAAATCTTTTTTTAAGGTTGTTTAATTGATATTATTTAAAATTCCTTCTTAATCCGTGAAATACAAAGAATATACAAAATAGTATTTAGAAAATAAATGTGTTTAAGAAATGCACGTGTTATTTGATGCAGAAATATTATAACTTTAACTGTCACTTATTATAACTGTAATCACTATTAACTCCTTGTAATGTTTTAAAATAGGAACTTTAGTTTTATTTAGTAAACAAAAAATGTTAAAATAATACAAGAAGCAATAAATGTGAAGACAATTAAACAAATAATGATACATTTAAAGATAAAATTAAAACGGGGAAATGGACAGACTCAAAAGGGGGGTGAGGCGTGGATAGTGTACCTAACAAGGGAATTGCGTCGGAGACCTGCGGCAGGGTCTCCGCAACCAGGTTGAGGAAGACCGTCAGCGAGAGAAGAATAGTGACTCCTGTAATAAAACATTTTGTTAACCCTACTTACACATTGTGAGCCGAAACTGTGAAGGCCCAACCAAAACACAAGACAACACAAATCAACTTGACGACACAAGATCCATTTGATACTTGCGTTGCGTTTGAACTTAAATTTTGTGTTACAGACGTTTTATTTTTTTATATAAGTTCTCAATCTAAACACAAAAGTCTTGAATGTATCGTACTTACCGTTATATTAAATGAGCAAAAAAGAAAGTATTTTACTGATTTTCGTTAGTGTTGCTTGCTGAATACCTTTTTAAAACAGAACTAGAAACAGACTTATTGTAACATTCCTTAATTTTTTAAATTAGTTTAATGCAATAGAGAATCATTACGCTTTGTTTCACATGGAAGCGTATGCATCTGTCAAATGAGCTACATGAGCTAACTTCATGTGGCTGGTACTGTGTCTGAGATGTAAGCAGTTTTTTCAGCAGCAAGGTTGAGAAACTCCCTCAAAAACAAAAAATTGTGCTACATGTTACATTACATGCTAAAAATATTGAACCTGATAAGATTTTATTTGTCATAGTGTTATAAGTTTCTATATACCAAGTTTCATACTCCAATTTATATAAAAACAACATTAAATAGTATTTCATGAAAAATACTTATTTTCTTCCTTCTATTTATATTTTCTTTCCTGGTTTTTGAAGCAAATTACAAAAGTACATTTATTATTAATAATTAGATTATCACATATACTAACCTAATGTAAGTTTCTCTCCGGAATCAGGTGGCAGCGTGAAGCCCAGGAGAGCCATTGATGAAATCAGCACACAAGGTACAATTAGATTGAAAAAGTAGTATAAAGTCCGTCTTCTGATCATGATTGTAAAGGTCACATCTACGTATGGTTCCGGACAACATGCGTAAGATATTGTATTCTTTTTGCCTGGCATTCCTGTGAAAATTATGCACAATATTTTCATTAAAATTAACAAAACAATATTAGACAACAGTGACACAAGAACCATCAAAATAAAAATATAGAATACAGAACTTTTAAATATCCCCATAGCTTTTACTAAGGTATTTGTTGTTGTTATTGTAATAAATGAAATGTCTATTTTACACAATACACTTACCTATTAAGTACCATTCTCCATTAGTAATGAAATCGGATAAGTCACCCCCATTTTCGTCCTTGAGCACCAGATCCAACTGTCACGATACAATTCATTAGAACGAAATTTTACTGAACTAAATAAAATAAGGAATTCTATCTACAAGATTATTGAATTCGGCTTAATATACAAAACAATTTAAAAGACATTACATTAATTGTTTTGTATATGTTTACCGAGGTACCAAAATCATGCATTGTGGATACTTTCACCATGCCTTCTGTCTCCTAAGAGTTTGGATACAGTGATGAATTTGTGCTACCTTGTCTAAGGGACTCGTGAGAACCATTACTGCGAGGTATACAAACTACATACTTAGTTCATGC
The DNA here is from genome assembly GCA_018249125.1 of Asbolis capucinus. Taxonomy (NCBI): domain Eukaryota; kingdom Metazoa; phylum Arthropoda; class Insecta; order Lepidoptera; family Hesperiidae; genus Asbolis; species Asbolis capucinus. The sequence goes on from DWJZ01000446.1 coordinate 12,608, forward strand.
CCAATTAAATAAATATATTTCACCCGCCATACGGAATTATTAACAAGCTACTTAATGTCACTGAAAATATACAAAAATTAAAATCAAATATGCAAAATATTTTAGATTTTAATAATGTTACTAATAATAACCATATTTTCCAATATACAGTGAATAATAACAAAATGAAAGAGGACAGAACAACACACAAAAAGCTGAAAAGTGAAGAGACGAACACAGACCTTCATTAAAGCGACAGAGTTTCAAAAGTTCATAGTGAAATAATTAGCTCTTAAATAAGAGCAGTATAGTAACTGAACTTTCTAGACAAGACACAGTTACAAGTTTTTGTAGATCAAAAGTACAACGTGCAAAGTCATGAACTCTAACTTGATGGTAATGGCAAAATACATTGCAGAACTTTTAGCAAACGACGTCTAAGATCATAAATTATAAGTCTGGATGACAGGGACTTGACCTCAGAACGGCAGAGTATCTTGGGTCACATATGAATAGCATACTAAAAGTCACCGTGAGAGTTGCCAAACCACAACTACAAACTTATACGACAATCGCACCCAGTATATACATCATCAATCATTTGTAAGTATATGTAACCATGTTCGATGTAAGGATTAAACGATATATTCCCTAAAGTCTTTCTATCTCCTAGTTTCTACTATTAGTTAGATAAGAACGTATAATTCCTTATCATTCATATTTAAATCACATCAACGAAACTTTAACCCTTTGGCTTTTATATCCATAAATCCTCCATTACTCTTCAATTCAATCATCAAAATAATATCCCATTCATTCCAAAACAATCTCAGCATTAATTCTTGCATTAATCTAGCTCCAACCCGAATGTTCTTATCTTATTCATACCAGATGTTGAATTACGGAGGAGAGGAGGCTTTAAGCTAATGCACGTTCTAATAAAGTTAACTAGCATTTTGGGAGATGTAGCAGATTAAACTCAAACACGGTCTTTGTTCAAATATTAATAGCTCGGTTAAAGATTCACAATCTTTCTCTGTAATACAGGATACATTGATTATATTAGAGTCTGCATATATTGATTTCGATACATTTCTCACAGTTTTAGTGGCTTTGAAACATTACTGGTCTAATGATTTTGGAATATGATCTGAAGTTGCGTTTGTTGAGTATGTTACTTACAGTGCGTTGTTTATCACTACTTCTACTTCTACAAACTTCTCTACGCAAAGCAAAGAAAGTATCATAAATATTTCCGTATGGCGGTGTCGTGTTAGTTTACTTTTAAATTAAAATTTTGAAAAATCCCATCGTACCATATAATCAATTTGCTCCATGCAAAATAGTACATACAAAACGTTTTGGATATGATGATATCCTGGTTTCTCACATGGTTCCCTTAAATATCCCCTGATAATTCCAGTTCAGTCTTTAGCTCCTAAAATATGAATATATCACCTAACTCCGACAATTTAATTAAAATCAGAAGCCCCTTTGAAAGTTAAGATAGGTACTCCATAGCCTGTGTCCTTGATTGTATGAGAGAGTTTCAAAATGAAACTTTAGAGCTCAGAGAGAGAGTAACGAAGAACCTAACAGGCTGTACCTGGTTGCCATCGTAGGTCCAGCTACCGAACTTCATGTCACAGTGTTGATCGTCGAAGGGGAACCACGTGATGTCTATCTTGCATGTGCTCTTGAATATGCCGGGGGGCACGTACAGACAACTGCCGTTGTTTCTGACCACCACGTTAGTCTGGTACGTCCCATCAAAACCCTCGTCAGCACTATAAAAAGTAAAGCCCATTATAATCCCACTGTTGGGTACGAGCGGCTGTCTGTGTCAACGATTTCAAAATTCTTAATCACTGAATTTCTCATAATATTTTTTATCAGTGTCACTGCGTTACCGATGCCATTACAGAAGAATCACTTCAATTATAAGTAGACTAACTTGTCAAATATTTTTATCCTTAATTTATAGTACTATTTTATAATAATACTTGGATACTGTCCTTGATATAAGAACAACAATAATTTTTCGTTGGATGCCATTAATCATTCAAAGAAAATTCGTGTAAATCAGAAAATTTGTCATCCTTTTCTATAAACGAACTTATTAAAAAAGTAAACACATTTGTGCTTAGGAAATAAAATAGTCCATCAAAATTTAAATGTTCTCTAAAATAAAACAATTATCTCTCTAATACTAAAAAATAACTAAACTAATATATGTCTACTCTAAATAACTATAGGTTTTGTCAGAATATTACAAATTATACATCGCCTGTGCAAGTAACAGTGAATCGGAATCATCGAATTTTTTTCGTCGGAATCCATATTATTTTTGCACTGATTGCAAGAACTTCATACATATTTATTGCTCAATTTTAAATTGTTGTCGCTGGAATTGATTGGGCTGATTCCGAATGTCTGATCTACGTATCAATTTTAACAATAGTTAAATGTGTTTTAAACATATTTTTATCTACTAAGGATTGACAAATAATAATAATAAAATGTAATAAGAAAGACATTTTAACATTACAAAATTTTAGTATAATGAAATTATAAATTATAATTTACATGCTCCGAAAAACAATCCTTGAATAGATTAATGAAACCCCAACGAATAAATCAACAGTTCCCCCGAATCTAATAGGGTTTTCGTTAAAAATATACAGGTTTCTCTTTCATTTTATTAATTGTTAAATTTATTTAATGTAATTTTTAAATATTTCATTTTGAGTTTTTAATGAAAGTGACATTATATATATTTGTAAAAAAATCTACAAGAGTGAATTTTAAGTAACGGTAATTTAATAGAAATATCTAAGCGAAATGTTGTGAAAAAACCTTACCAAATGAATGGTACAATGGGAATATACATAATTACAAAATAAATTTTATTTTTGTGATATTTATGCTGTGTCATGAAGCAAAAAAGTAACGATTATAATATTACATTTATAAATATTTATTTTTAATTTTATAGTGCTTTGGTTTTATCTGGGACGTTTATTAGTGATGTGCCGTCAGAAATAAAAACGTTTTCATGACGTTCGTTTTTATCGTTGACAGCATCAGAAGTCATCCCTTCGCTTGCAAAGAAATAAAAGGACCCTTTCTTCATATCTTTATGAGAAGGGTAAAAATTTTAAACAATGTAAATATTTCTGTCAAGCGGAACGATGATCGTGGTGTTTCAAATCAGCGACTAGAGTGCCATGTACCTTTTATTTTAGTATTAAAGTGTGGCAACAAGGAGTAGGAGCTCTGGCAACACGCGAACGATTGTTGCTTTAATATAAAACAAGGGAAAGCACCAATCGTCACATTCGGAATGACCTCCTACTTTGTTGTCACTATATCTGCAATTTAAATGTTTAAGATAAAACTAAATATTTATATTATTAATAAATGAGAATGAAAATAATTTTAAAACAATTTTTAAAATGCAATATTCACTGAGGCTTTGGCATCTGATCATTACATCATGCCCTTAAAAACCATAAAACAAAATTAAATAAATGCTCAGTCAACTTTACAACGAAATATATATTTACTGTAACTTATGACGACTTGACGGCAACTGGCGTAAGCCTACAGCATGTAATAATTAAATAAGAATGAAAATAATTTTAAACCCCATTTTAAATTAGAATTTATCATTATAATAAGAACGAAATTAATTAAGCCTTTCAGCATTAAATGATCAAATAAGAATAAAATAATTTTAAATCCCATTTTAAATTTGAATTTATCATTGTAATAAGAATTAAATTCATCAAAACCAAATTAAAATGCAATTGTCATTGTTGTTTACACGAAATAAACTTTGGAAATTCATTTCAGTTTTTATAGAAAATGATTCTTTTAAAATGTTTAACGATCGGATAAAATTGCAACAAAAAAAAAATAACACAAAATAAAATTATATTAAATAAAAAAATATATTATTTCGTAAATTAAAATTGCTATTATTACTGGGAGAGAGTCAAAAAAGGTAATTATTTTAATGATCGTACTTACACCTTAATTAATAATATTTTTAATATACAAATATGATCCATCTACAATATAACCAACAATACAAATTATAATCGTAGATTACAAATTTCATTGATATGTTTGTAGCTGCCAATTATTAAAACTGCTTAGGAAATTCTGATACAAAATTATGGAATCATTACATTTACGGGCTATTTCCGAAAGGACGGTCATTTCTAATTGACGATTATTCTGTTAATAATTGTTATAATTCTTGAGTGAAATAATCAACAGATCAACTAATTAATCGTGAATTATAAATGTTTGGCTTTTCGGAAACCGGTATTAGTCATATAAAAAATATGAAGTATTTTTAAAACTTAAAATTAAAAAAATAAATTTAAAATTTGCTCAAACACTAAATTAAAAATTATAAAGTTGAATTCTTGATAATTTTATTTAAATACTCTAAAACAACGTAATTTTTGTTTTAATAATATTATTTAAATTACATTAAATATTACAAACACACACACATTGAAACACCACACTATTCATACTTGCACAGTTTCATCGCCCGTTTGGAAAAATACCAACACTCGTGCATATCACCACATATTTAAGCTGCAATTCCACAAAACGCAGAAAACGACAGACGTCAGCACGAGACTACGATGACATTAACACTGCGAACAGTATAACTTAGCAATATTCATTTATATGAAAACGATACTGGCATACGACTACACATATCGGCTTGCTCCAGACACTGTAATTGTTGTTCTACATGAGAATTGGTCCCATGTAAATGAAGTGCTGGATATGCATATATATAGATTGTGCTGTATGAAGTCTCAATGAGATTGCTGTCTATTCTTGACGTCTTTGTAAACATCACATCATCAGGCACCTTTATTTAGTAATGTTAATTTAAATAAGAATAATTCCGTTCTTCGGTTCTTGACGAAGGCAGCCAGTATTCTTTTGTCACCTGTGTTAATACTCCAGAAGTCACCAGCCCTGATACTTGCACACTCAGTGTCATGATCATCAATCTCACTGATATTGACATTACTGATATAGCCGCAATTCGAATCTAAAGAGAGATGAAAGCAACAAAAATACAGAGTGCAGATTAAGCTTTTTACAATCTTCAGGGTATAGGTCAAAGATAAGGGCGTGCAACATTAGTACCCAGCTCCTCCCGTTTGGGAGTATTGTCGAATCGATTAACTATCATTCTTTTCCAGAATTATCGTACAATCAGTATTCATTTCATTTATTAACAGCGACTATCAAATTGTACTAAACTGTCTCCTTCCAGAATATAAGTACTATCTATACGATGGTTGCACCCGTGTCGCTGTGCCGCCATTTTAACTGCTATTAGTCTGGTAATGTCTGCGGTTAGGTAGAACAGTTTCGATGTAGTCTGGAATTTTCAGTTCTAGACAGAAACGTCTAGAATTTCCAAATTTCCAACATCGTTGTTAGAATTCTGCTAAATCTTCTCTTTTCAAATTAAATGAAGACACGTGCGATTAGATATTTGCAGCAGCAATACCAATATGTTTTGTATTTAAAACGACAAAAGATTTGAACTAAATTTTGTAAACTAATGCTTATTTGTAATAGAGACCCTTGAATAAAATTTAATTAGGTCTATATTTTTCAAGCTGAAAGTTATGATTTCTATTATCAACTTAATCAAGGAAGTTTCCAGAATGTTACACAATAACTATCTCAGAACATAATGCTAGGGGAGTGTTCAATGTCGCATGACATTCGCTTTATTCTGCCACTTCGTCTTCCACGTAATCACTTGTATAATATAACGCATCACAAAGTTTTATTTTAGGAGCAAAAGGTTTTCAGATGCGCTGTCGTAAAGTTTTAATATATGTATTTCTTCAGTACGTGTGTTTTTGTCAGACTCCCCATAAATCACTGGACTGACATTTATGATTTTTTTTTCGGGTTTTGCATTGTGAAATGTACAGTGTTAAGGGTGGGCAATCGCAACCGCTAGGTTGCGTTGTACTTTGTTGACCGTAGACAACGACTGCTAACGGTAACAACCAGTATTAACTTCAGATGTCCTTCAAAAGATTTAACTGCTTAAAAATTTCCACAAGCGGTCACTCATCTACCTTGCAACTGCACCCTCTCTTGTTGTAGGCAAATGCTCATCGACTCAAGCCGAAAGGCCAAGATGGTGCAAGAAACTACCATAAAACAGGTCATTACAATTATCTAATTCTTAACTAAGCCCTATTCGTTGAATTGCTGACATAATGCATGTACACTAAATGTCATCGGATTTACCAACAACGTGTCGAGTGTCTGATGCAGCCTATGTGGAATACTCGTGTTTATGAATGGTTCGCGTCTCAGAGCCCGGCTGGCGAACTGCCAGTACACCGTATTCATGGTACGTCGGTACACCGTTAAGGTACGATTCCGTAGAACGCTACTAAAGACAATCATATTGACAAACGTTGCGGTGTAATTACAAGTGTTCATATTTTGTGTAAGACAATTTTCCGCTTCACTACAACTGGCGTCGACAAGACTCATAGATAAACTAAGTTGTATGTCGCTAGCGCTTAAAAACGATCCCGTCTGATGGTAAGGCGAAGTAGTAGCTTTAACTATCCCAGTTTATAATTATAACTATGTGAAAATCTTCCATCACAGTAAATGTTATGGCTGTTGTTTGTCTCCTCTTGAGAAAGCACGCCTTAACACTATATGATTCCGTTACAACGATCTGTTGTCGCGTAATATAACCAAGCCTGGAGTAACAAGACTACAGAAGCCTTGTATATTCCATACATTTGTCATCATCTATAATTCTTTATTATCCAAAAATATAAAATCATCTTGTTTGTCTTGTTCTTCTATTCTGAAGATTTGATAAGTCTTGGTGGTTGAGTTAATGAGGTACTTCTACATCACCCGTCTGTCACGATGTTAACTAAACCACGGTATTGATTGATTCTCCACAGCTCCAAAGTTTGACTGCGATATGCTATTTCCATCAAAATTATCGTATACTTAGAATATCTTTATTAGAAGCTTACTTTCACTTCATTCAACTCCCTACATAGCATTTGGCTTTGTAATTCATCGACTATATTTACTCTATCGATGTTTTCTATACAGATTGCCAACTACTTGCCTACTTACGTATCAAACTTACAGATTATAAGAACTCCTAAAAGCTCAGCGGCTCCGAGGCATAACACCTAGCAAAAGATCTTGGGTTGCTAAAAATACTCATAAAACGATAGCTCGAAATTGATTTTCTTAAAAATATACCTTACTACAGCCTCACAGCAATAACAAAGACTATGAAAATACATTATTCCGTCTACAGTACTAAGTGGTAATGTAGCATTCGAGATTCGCGTGTCCGTCCTCTCCACTGGCGGCATGCCAACAAGTCAGCACAACAGGTCACTGTAATGAAACTGGTATCGGCTCAACTCGAAGGCATGTTATTGCTCGGCCATTTGAATCCTAGCCATCTTTGCGATATCCCGGCTCCGTTCTACTGAATAGCTTGTAATAGCCACTGGCTAGACCGGTTGGACGTGATCGCATTGTAAGTCCGCCCGTCGACTCGGCTGCGGTCATTCAAATTCTAGACTTGTGGTATGAAGGACTTCTGAAAATTATGGCTTTTGCAGCTCTGGTATGACACTTTCGTGCATAACTTTTTTATGGAAATTGTCGATGAATGAGTGGACGAGTCACTTGAGAATAGAGAGTCCATCATTTTCAATACCACCAAGTATCACTGATAAGCAGGCAAGAAACACAGAGCTGGTCCTCAAACTTGCCTCAACATGTAGTTTAGTGATTGATTCAAGGTATTATCTTATTAAATGGTAGATAGACGACTGTGTTAGTCTTACTGGCCTATATGCTAGTCTTTATGTGTTTGATATGTACATTTGCGTGTGTAAACCATCTCACACGATTATATTTTACCCGTAACTTAAATTAAATACTGTTTATATGAAAGTTATTCCATGAATCACATGTATTAGAGAGAAATTATAAGAAACTACCCGGCCTCGCATTCCTAAGTAATAAGTGAAGCTGAATGCGTCTTGATAAAAAAATGAGGCGAGTGGGATCATATCGACCAAAATATTACAAGATCGCTTACACCCAAAGAAGGACAGAGCAGTGCACTCGAGGAACCGTTATAACACCCGAGAAACTACCTACAGTGTAACATTTAGCTAAAATGTAAAAAAAATGTGATAATGAACCAAAACATGTTCAGGGTACAATAATTAATAATATTTATGCCCATTAAATGAAACTTTTAAATTCATATAAACTAAAATTTTGGCACAAACAATAACAATTAAAGAAAGTGTCACATCAATATCACTTAGCAGAAACTTTAAACAAAACTAGGTGACTATTTTCAGGAACTCCGACAACTTCACAAATCATAGATAATTCAGTTGTGAAGTTACCAAACAGTCTTAGAATTGGCATTCTTCCAGATCCAGGTCAATTCCTAAATGACTCAGTTCTATTGGTTACGGTTCAGGATAGGTCACGTCGACTGTTTCCTGAACTCGAACACAACGAAGGTCATTTCACTCTATTTATTCTTTATTATTTCTTCCTTTCGTTTTAAATATGACTCGAGAACTATGCGACAATATTTTTCTGCGAGTGTTTTTCCATTGTACTCGTACTTTAAAAGTTGCTTTCTTGAACGGAATGTCCTGAGTTCAAAACTTGCGGCGCGAACCTCTAATTTTCAAAGGTATGTGGGTATCAAAATTTGATTCTCACTTGCTATGGTGAAGGAAAAAAATTAGTAATGTAGAAAACAGATCGACAAGCAGTAAAGATTAAAAATGTATACTCACTATCAGTTTTGTAGGATAAATAAATTAAACGTTATACAAAAACTAACGAGCCCCCAAATATTACTTAGTAACTGAAGAGGAATTGAAAGAAGATGAGAAAATGGGGTATTAAAAGACAAGAGACTGTGAAATAACTTCAAAAGTAATAGCAACACAAAATACTGTTAACTGATTCGTGAAAATGTGCTTATTACGGGTCTGTCGATTAAGATGCCTTTGTAAGATCCAAAACTGTTTAACCTTAAGGATACAACAAAGAAACTCGCAAAATCTTGGATATAATTATTTTTGTTTCTTCAAAGACTTTTTTAATATAACGTAAAGAATTTTCTTATGATAAGCAAAATTACTTCCATAGTTAAAGATATAAATTATATATAAAGATAAAGAATAATATATTAATTATATCAATTGCACCTTTTTCGTCTACTATATTGAAACAAAAACGTAAAAAGGGTTTTGTTTATAAGGTTTTTTCTTGATGTAAACGTTAAATTGTTATGCAATATAGTTAGCTGTGGCTCTCTAAATAGTCTATAACACGACTGCAATTTCTTTTAGAATGAAACTCCCTACAGTAAGTACGGTAGATCTTTTTTCCACTCAAAATAATCGTTTTCACCACCACCATAACTTCTTATATTACCTACTGTGTAATCCAATAGTAACCTAACGACGATATTCCGCCTTTGTGAGCGACAAAGTTGTCGAGAACGTCACTTGAAACAATGTTTATAAAGGAGTAGCTTTAAACAGAAGGGTTGACGTAAGGAGCCTAGCCACTTGATTGAAAGACAGGCTAAGTAGAATAAGTCCTTATATACACGACCTTAACTATAGAATATTTACAAGTTATTATAGATAGAGACTTACTCAAAAGCCAAGTGAACACTCACCTAAGATCCACTAAAGAACCGTACCTTGAAGTTCCTATAGGCAACTTTGTTAGTATCTGAGAGTAACCACGCTTTCATTTATTATGTACTTAACATAGGAGTAATTTTTTGGCTCGCATTCTTACCGAAACATGAAGTCACTAAAGGAATTTCGATTTTATAGTTGAAGTAAGAAAAGTTCTGAAAATTACGAAGGAACGAATCTTCAAAAATATCGTGAAGCTAAATTGTTAACTACGAATTCAGTAGAAGCGAAAGACATTTTATAATGGTTATGGAAAAGTTTACCAGAATGCTAATTCAGATACTTTCTCAAAACAATTATGCCCATAAAGCAATCAGATAATGTATAGCTGGTAATAACATTTTTGATTTCAATATATTGACAGCCTACTGATCACAAATCTCCTAAGAAATAGAAACATACTCCAACATTTTGCTCCAAAGCAGAGTGAAAATACAACAGCGAGGAAATACAAAAGACGAATATTTTAACTCTTGGAGTTACTGATACTTTGCGCTAAGGATTAAAAAGTTATATCGCCTATTCAAAATGCTACAGTTTCAAAGTTGTTTATACAAGAACAGATCCCAACAGCCATTATGACGACAATATATGCCAGTGACACACCGAGAACAGCGGCTGAAGAACATTGTTTGCGACGGGGCATTGTCTATTCAAACTCGCCGACTCCAAGAGTCCTTTAAGTTCACTGAACGCATACGCTGCTTCTACTACATTTATCTACTTAAATCTTGTTTTAAAAGCTTCTGTGGAATATTCTTACGTTACTGTCTTGTCTTCTTGACTTGTCTTTTGTGGAACTAGTTACTTGTATTTTTTTATCTTCACATTAAATTTTTAACATGGCGCCTTATCTTTCAGTATGATGAGATATATCTGTTTTTATCTCACGGTTTATTTAACCAGTATTTATTGTATTTTTTGCTTCCAATAACTCTTTGGCCTTGTCACGAATATTATTGTCGTTAATCTTCATAGCTGTTGTTTTCCAGAATTCAACGTTTCTTTTATAAGCAGTTATTAAACAAGTTAACCCAACTCGAGCTCATACTTTTAGAACTTACTCAAAAGCCTCATTAAGGTCCCTTCGTGAAGTACATTATAGTTTTCTAATTTGAAGGAAAATGTAGGACGAGATGTGCTTAAATACATACATATATAAAGGCTTGTTAAAATAATATTAAAATATTGTTCTGTTCCGTCCATAACTATAAAACAAATCACTAATTTACCTATAGCCTAATACCCAACCATCAAATTTCATGTACATACTTGAACCGATAACATGGTAAAACTTTGATTAAAGTATGACTAAAACTTTGGTTAAAGGCTAAATATCACCGTTTAAAACTGTTGGCTGGCTGCCAAGCGGGTGGTGTACCGCCTCCTGCCGCTAATTCGCTTAACGATACTACTTTCTTTATAAAACTCGTACTAATAAAGGTTATTTTACGTTTAATCATCTCTCAAAGCGAGTGCAATAAAGTTTACTCGATATTTTACAATGTGTTATTATTAATATTTGTTTAATGTTCAGGCTATGCCGTGTCTTGGACAAAGGGACAGAGAATGTCTACTGCTGCATTACAGGCTGATGTAATACTATTCTGTTCTAAACCAACCTTGCCGTCGGCATGAGGAAAGCATCGAAAATGCTACTATTAAAATCCCTGAACAATTAAATATTTACTGAATGTTTCTACTGATTCAAATGAGTAGCAATATGTATGAATGCATCTATTTATATATTGTATTAGAATTATATCACATTAACCATATTTATGTTAAAATTCTAAACATACAGGTTGACTGGTGAATGCCTTAATTTCCTCTGCTGTTGATTATTTGAATAAACAATAAAAGATAAACAAACAAACGCTCATAGAATGGTCTATATAACTAGAATTATATTAATTTAGAGAGCAACACCGGTGCTTGCTTACAAATACTCCTAATCCCCCTCTAATAGCCAGCGCTTATCACGCGCTATTCACCCCAGAATAGGGGTAATGAACATAAGAGGGCAACACCCGGTTAATATTACCCAACACCATTATTTCACGCAACGTTATGAATTTCATAAATACTTTTGGCTATTACATATTTTTGATAGCATTATTATTTTAAAAGGCATATTTAATTTTATTTTACATTTTAAATTAGATAAGTAATATTGATAAATATACATAGTAGGTAATTGAAATACATACCTTTTGCCGTATTAGAATTTCACACATTACTTGCATCCAATATAGGCTGAGATCTGCCTACATTTGAACAGTAAATTTTAATATTATACTACCTTAATCTTATTCTATATGTAATACTAGTAATGCTTGTGTAAATAAAACTATAATACTATATGTAATAATGCTCTCCAAACCACAATGCCAATTTCAATTAATATAAAAATCTTTTTTTTTTGTGGTTAAATAATCATTTATCTAATCATAATTTATTTTCGTAGGTAATGCATGATATTAAGTACAGATAGTTACAGAAAATTATCAAAAACCAAATATGTAGTGCCAACAGTTTTTGTTTTAAACATTCTGGACACTACTAGTAGGTTACAGACTTACTATTGCATTCGTTTTTATATTTTGCACTAACTGGCGGTGTTGCCATGTATATTATAAATTTACCGACAAAAAGGACTTAACAGATATGGTGTCTTTTCGATTGTTATTCTCGATCTGTCCTATACTCTCACCTATTGTACATGAGTACATCCGGTTTCCACAGTTTGTTTGGTGTTATTCGAAGGTCCTTCACGCCGCCGTACTCGCTGTCGTTCCACCTTAGGTTGTAGTCGTTCCATTCCTGTTGCAGCCATATAAAATATTGTATGAGTAAACGAGATAAAATATATTCGCGGTTGCTCTGAGGTATCAACACGAATTGTTATCAATTTTTTCAGGTTAAAAAATCGTGTTTTATACCTCAAAACAAGTCTCAATAATTGTTTAAAAAACTACGCAGATAGTATTTGTAAGTAATTTTGAAACAGTAAACAAGCGCATTTCATTAAAACTTTTCCAAACCAAGGCAACGTTAAGCTAAATATCTTTTCTTTCTTCCTTTCTAATCTTGTGAATCCACTAAATATTCGTCCCGCATCCCTGTAATATCTCTCTGCAACCCAAAAGTTTGAAACAAGATAAAAACTACGCATGTAAGCTTCAAAATTGCTTCCAAACAATCAGCACGCACCGTACCAAGTACAATGGGAATTGAAATATGCCCGCAGACAATAACCGACCGTGGAGCCGTTAGATAACATTCAACATACTCCCGGCCTACAAACTTTGACCCTCTGCTAGTATTACAAAAGTTATTATAACTTGAGTGGCAATATCTCAGGAACACTCTAGTTTGTTGTAGTTTGTAGAGTATTTCAATTATTATTTAATTTTAATCTTACTTTGATTATTCATTAATGTACCAAGATTTCCTTTGAAACGAAATTATGGGAGGACTTTGTAAAGAAATTATGCCGCTGAATATTTTATAAAGCACTTTATTAAATAACAAAAATATGTGACTATAATCTTACTATTTAGAAAAATTAAAGACGTGTATTGTAGTTGGTAAGGTGATTAATTAAATGATATTAATTAAAGAAATTGTGATATTTGTTCATAATATAAGATCATAGTGATTTTCTCGACAAATATGTGAACTATGCAATAATATTATTTTGAAAACAACTATACTTGTTCTAAATAATATGCTTTCACGCACAAATATAATATTTCTTTTAGGGATCGAACCTAAATTACTATTTCAAATAATAATTTTAGAAAAACACTACATAGCCCTTGAATTAGACTATCCTAAGAACTAACACTAAAATTATTACATGTTATAAGACAAACATATATCTAATAGATAAATAGTGGGGAATAGTAAAATAGTAATATACAAAAATATACACACATAAAATAAAGAACATACACAGAACAAGTGCAAGACGGTACAAAAGCTTCTAGGCATGCTTTGACAGACCGTGCAGAACATCAAGACAAGATACAAATATATAAAGATATATACATAATATACACACAGGCACACGACACGTCTACCAGGGTACATTTAGACCGTCCTCAAGTTTTTTTACACATCACAGGGTTCTCTGGGACTACGTTTTGGGCTTGGACTAAGCTGCCATATTGGTAAATGCTAGTGTTAATATTATTTAACGACTTCTTTTACACACTTTTACTGTTGAATTATAATAAAATCTTTAAATTACATTGAAATATGTTTTTCTTGTCGACATTTTAATTGCAGAGGATATATTTTTTTTCATTCCAACATCAAAAGTATGTAAAAAAAGCATTCCAAATTTAAAGTTTCTTTTTTTTAAAGTCTTATAATTATACCAAAATTTAAAAATAAATTAAAAAACTTAAAATAAAGTCTACTGGCTCCAAAAATAAAAATGATTAATTGGTGAATTTATATGAATAACTATTAGATAAATGTAATTTGTATTATCGAGATGAAATCGATGTTACAATTTTCAATTTCAAACTACTCTAAATACAAGTGTAATCTTTTCTCTGTCAATGTTACATTGATACCGTGGTGGCCGTCAAGTCCCAATAAATCTTTAGGTGATAGCATTCCATTGGCCATGCATATGACTACAATTCAAGTCACTTCAATTGTAGCAAACAAAATTAAAATAATACAAAACACGCGGGTTGTGCAGTTACTTTACAGTGAAATTTATACCACCGATTAACTTTTACACTTGACATTTGACAGTCATCTGACACTTTGACAGTTCCGCGACGGACGTGATTAATGTGTTTACTAATTGAATACTGTACCGTTATGTATATGTTTAAAAGTTCTTAGACCTTTTACATCAACAATTAGGTATTTTGTTAATGCATTGTGGTTTACACGGCAGTTCAATTATATCCATGTTTGATCAAAGTCATATCAATCGATTTTCATAATTGGGTTACACGATCAAGTCATGCTTGTGTCAAAATAACAATAACGCTTGATTTAAATCAACGACGACATAGCCTTCTGACGCTTCATGTAACATACATATTTCATGAATAAAAAATCTGTCAAATCACTGTTAAGATGGCGGAACGTCAGAATAACGCACCGTGATTGGTCGATCCTAAATTGCGCCATCATCACAACTATTGCTCGTTATATTAGTGATTTCTAGTATCAAGGCGATTAGTCTAATGCATTATTACATTACGTTCTAGATAGGGTCTAGCAGGTTATGTAGTCGATGGTTCAATGAATCCAAACAGAGCAAACCGTTGTCTTTCCCCACAAAACATTCACCGGAGTTAATTTACGTGAAAATCGCATTCACAAATCTGTGTCCTTCGTTGCTTTGGTTCCACTAAATTTAACTGTACTCATATTCAGAAATTCTTTTCGAGTGGTCGTTTGTTATTCTTTCGCTTTTAAAATGACTCCGCTGGTGCACCGAGATCTTTCTGTACCGAAGCTGAATTTTATATGTAAAATTCTTTTGGTGCAGACAGCTGTTGGAATATTCAATAGTTACTCGTACTTACCTGCGCTCAGAAGTTAAGCAACGTTATTTCACTGTACCGTTAGTTACCGGAACACAAGTCGTATGCAAGAACAAAGATGCTATAACGCACGACAGTTCACATGATGGGATGCATGAGAGGAGCTACCGCTAGTCTACTTGTATGAGCTGGAAGTCAGCGCAATCACAAGGTATTTAGGAAAAATCCACTAAACAATCTCAATACAGATAAAAATACCAAAACTGCCGCATACTCCACAATGCAATGCAATTTTCAATACACAAGTGGAAAAGAAACGAAGGATAGAGTAAACGAAACAAGATTGGAAACGATAAAATAAAACAATAAGAAAAGTAAAGTAATAAGTGTAACAAACTGAACGTTAGACATTTTATCAAGTTATAATTTAGTCGTTTTTTAATCACACTTACCAATGACAGCCATATATTGGTTATAAGTAGTTGATTCTTCTCGTCCTATTTGGTTAGACGATGTCAACATAAACAGAGAGAAAGGGCGCAGTCAGTATAATGTTCTAAACAGCAGTGTTTCACATAGTGGAGACACGATACAGAGGGGCCGGGCGGCGCACGTAATGCCTCATGCGAAGAGCCTCACGCGCAGCGCCCACACACAATCTAATATTTATTAGGCGATATGACGTGTACGACAATATAACATTGATTCTCCATGCGACACTCCTGCCGCGATAGCGGCGCCCTCTATCCGCACCCGCCTCCTGTAACCTTAAAGTGCTCGGTGTAAAGCCAAAACGGAGTTCAGAAATTTTATTTGTGCTATTCAAATTACTGTGCTCGAGAGTGTCAGAAGAAGAATTGACTGATAGTTGAAGGTAAATTGTACCGGTGGGAACAAGGGCGGGACGGCGAGAGCGCCAAGCCCGGCCTACAACTTACCAAGTTGAGCCAGACGTTCGTAGTCAGGATTTGATTTTTTTCATCCTTATTTCGTAAAAAACGCACGGCGTCGCAAGAAAGGATAGAAAAAACACAATGAACATCAAATCAGAGTTGTTCGATATGATTCTTCTGAGATGATTCTATTTCTATGGATACATTGTCGATAACACTTACGTTATGGATATTTACTTATTATACCTTACCTTCATACGTTCCTTAAACGAGTCAAAGATATTTTTTAAACGAAGTATCCAGAAACTGAATTAAATTAACCTACAGCGGAGACAACATCGAAGCTGTGCCTTTAAGTTTTTAAGAGCCAATCCGTATTATAATACGAGCAATTTTTATAGCTATAATTTTATTCTGAATAACTACAAAATAAAGTTATGTATTACACATATATATTCTACTATCAAAAAGGCACGGACCTTAATAATAATGGACCATGTTAATAATCCAGTAATATCCAGTAATATATATATATATATATGTAATATCCAAATCATATTGGTCGGTCTGCTCGGAGGCTTATAGATATTTCTTGTATTTTACCAGAAACAATTCCCTTCAGATGCGAGATCTAGTGTGTAAGTATAGTATAGTATAGTATATATAGTATTTAATATTTATATATTAGTATAGTAGTATTTTGTTTTTAAGACTGATCGATCGCATATATCTGTATGTACTATTTTGTTTTTTGTACTAAATAAACACAGTCTACAAGTAAACCTAATAATATTAAAAATTTTACTGGCCAAAAATACACTCAGAAAAGCCTGGCCTATCATTATTAATATAAATTATCTGTACCGATACGCTACACAGATAAATAATTTCAAAAGTATCAACTGGGTACCGTCAACAGCAATAAATAAAATTGCTACTTTAATATCGCCGGGCATTGAGCACGCAATAACTACTTTTATCCAAACTTGCAAAAGCAATTAAACAAGCATTGAAGGAATAATGAAAAAGTTCATGTCCAGATTTATAAAGTTTTTGTTAATATCAGAAAAGATGAAAGGGAATCGAATATCGTGGTATGAGAATATGAGGCGAAAGGAGGCATGTGACAAGAAGAGTGATGGGTCAAAGAGACCTACATATGTATATCATGAAACAACAGTGGAATTGAATGATTGAAAATAGGAAGAATGTTTTTCACGACTTAATAGAAAAAGAGTTGAGTTTTGACGAATTATAGGGAAGAATGGAAAATTTGCACAAAGTGCGAAATCCAGGCACCTCAAATAAACAACTAAAAATTATATATATTTTTAGATTGTCTCAGTTAATTAATATTAATTAACAGTTTTAATTAATAAGATATTCTTTCTAATGCATATCGCATCGCATCTAGATTCCTTTCAATGATGAATTTGAAAGAATCTGAAAAACAATTTCCTCCCAAAAATGTAATTATATTTACTTTCAGAATTTAATTACTCGTATTTCATTGTACTTTCATTATTGAGACTAGAATCAAAAGCTATTATAACAGAAAACATAATTTTCTAAATTTCATAAACACGTCAGTTTTAACAAGCTTCCTTTAATTTGGCTTCCAATACAAATTATTCTTTATTATTTTTACTTTCATGTGTATTTCAAAGACTTTTTTTAAAGTCATATTTTGCTCCATAACATTTTTATTAAGATAGATGTTCTAAAATATTAATATAATAACGTTTCATCGATAACTAAGGTCGACAATATTTAGCAAAAGCGTCTGTCTCACTTTCCGCCTTTTAATTAAGCACTGTCTCTCTCTATTTGCGGCAGAATTCGTTTCCTCCTTCGCCGTATACCCGGTTTTCCGGTATTTCCGGTTTCTTATAATAAGTTATGCATGTATCTTAATTAAATCTTTTATCTATACCTCGGCTACAATTGAAAATAAATGTGTACCATACAAATTTACTAAATTTGTATGTCAAAAATTCCTTTCTAACTTTTGTTAACTTTGTATGTTATTTTTTTGTTAAATCATGACCAAGGTATAATTGTTTGGTAATTTATTGATCATAATTATCAACTGTCCCACTACTTTGCTTGTCTTCTGTCCAAATACAAGCCATAATATACTAATTAGGATTGGTAGAATTCAGACAACTTAAAGAATTTTATGGGGAACTCCCAGGAGTGCAAGTTACCTCAGCTTTTGTTAACGTTGCCGCCGCAAGTGGTGATATCTGTATATAGTCAGTATACACATATCTTTTCGAAATTAACATGTGGACAGTTTGAACTCAATACCTCTCCTTCAGAAGATTAACCTTCAAAGAGCAGAGGTACAGTAGCCATGGTGATGCTTAGTGTTAATATTATTACAGTGATTATTGTGATGGTATGTAATTATGGTTGAATAACCAAACCCTTTTGTTGTCAGTAACCCAAATATTCTAACATAGATCGTCCCCAACACTTTCAACGGTACGCGCTGTAGCGTTAGATGATATGCTTCAGGTATTCTTAATTACGAGGAAAATCATACCTCGGTTGAAACCTGATAGCCTATAAAACGACAATAAAGTTCTGATACAGAAAGGTAAGATGGGGTAAGTCTGCAAACCTGTGATTTACTTCATTGCACGAGTTAAATAGGGATAACAGCTTTGAGCCGTAATAAATCTTTCAAAGAATTGCCTTCGGAAAACTGGTTATCAGAACTAGGGATGAGAGTCCCCGAGACAAGGAAAAGTGACACATTTCTTACTCCGATGACCGAGAAATATAATTTTCGTAGGAAATTGGTATGTATCGTCCCTTAACAATAGCCGAATACTGCGTTGTTTTACTCTGTCCTACTCGTACACTTTGTTTTTGAGTATGAGAGAATGAGATATCTACTTTGTACGCTTGCAAAAACGTTATGAGGAGTAATAAATAATATTACTCCCTAAAGGTAGACATTTTTATAACTTTATCAAAGAGATGAGGATATTTTTGGCATTACCGCTGAATCATTTTATATCGGATCAGCAAAATAATACAATATTGGAAAATACTTCTGATGAGTTACCTCCCCCAAATCTAGAGATAAAGTAATATTTTTTGAAGCAGAAGATATGTAAGGGACCAACTAAATTTCTTTATAGGCACAAGAGCAAATAAAACGTCTGACTAGTGGTATTATTTGTATTCGTCACCTGTAGTCATTATTGCCACGGCTTTCTTCATTAGCCCACATCCCATACACCATTAGCCCACAAAAGAGGTAAAATAAGCTTGCGCCTCGTGCCCCACTTATCACGACAAAGACGCATTCCTTTCCAAGATCCTCGAGCACTCTCTCTACGCTGTCTTAAGTCTTACTCTGTACATTTGTATTCTACTTTGATATGATGAAGAAACTCTAAAGCCATCACTTTGTCGGGACATTTGTAATTTTAAATAGAACTTGACCGTACATGCTCCTTCTGTGCTCCAGTTCGTATCTATAATAGAACTTGACCGCACTTAATTGTCTCGTGTCCCACTTAACACGACAGTGACGCGTCCGAAATGCTTGATCTCTGTCTATATTCCTTCACTGAGAATGTTATTCGAGCTTAAATACTCGTATAGTGCAATTTTGCTTTGTTTACAGTTAAATTGGTTGTTTTTAAAACCAATAATTTAATGGTTTAAACAGAAGATGACCGCACATTCTAACTTCGTGCCCCACTTAGAATGACACCCACGCATACCTTTTTGAGTTCTCCCTTTATAATGCTACTCTATTG
>DWJZ01000447.1:0-32585 GCA_018249125.1 Asbolis capucinus
TTAGTGAACCTGACTACTACACCGGAGGTCGTGGGTTCGATTCCCACCCAGGTCAAACTTTTCTGTGATGAGCAGAATTGTTTGTTCTGTGTGTCTGGATGTAAATATCTATATATATATATATACATATGTATGTACGTTTATCTGTAGTTTGATCACCATAGTACAAACTAACGCTTAGTTTGGGATCAGATGGCCGTGTGTGAGTTGTCCAAAGATATACACACGTCTTTCAAGCGCCCAAGTTTATTTAAAAGCTCCTCAGTGGCAATATTGAACTCCTTTATCTTTATCAGTTGCCATTGTCTATTGATATAAATAATTATCGTTTTAAAAACAAAATATTATTATTAAACATACACCACGTTCTATTAGTATACCAAAGCTAATTAAGGATTTGAATACTGAGTCAACTGTTATTCTGATATCAGGTGGGAAATTTCCACGGTAGTAAACTAAGTTTACTCACTACGTTTATCATCAAGTTCATAGTTACTAGCCCCCCGCGGCTTTGACCGCGAATCCTACTTGTATTATAAATGCGAAAGTTTGTCAGGATGGATGGATGAATCGAAGGATAGATGGATGGATGTTTATTGTTACTTCTTCATTCAAAAAGTACTGAACGGAACTGAATGAAATTATTTTTTGAATAGACAATCGTTTCGAAAAACACAGGTTACTGTTATACAAGATTTTATTTAACTTGCAGTGTATGTTTGTATGTTAGTATATTTGTTTGTTACGGATCCAATCTCGCTAGCTTAATTGGCCACACTTCCTTACATAACTGAGATTATTTTTAGCATACTGCTTCAGTACCGATGACAATGCATTTTACGATAAGCGTGACCTAATAGTACGGTCAGGATTGGCTCTAGAGAAGGGAATTCCTCAACGGTTAATATTACAGTTAAGAAATGTTGTGTATTTTTTTTATTAGGGATCTATGATTAAAGCTTTGGGTTCGATATTATTCATTCCATTCTCACATATGGATATATCTTTCTCTCTTCTCTTTCACGCAAAACCGACAGAACGAATCTGATATTAATTTAACACAGAGATTGACTATAAATCTATAATAACATAGGTTATTTTTTAACATTATTTGTTAATAAATTAATATTTTATCTATCCCTCCACAGCTACAGTTAATTATTAAGTTTCAGCATAACTTCGGTTCACTGCAATGCCCGCCGAACTGTAGCCGACCTTTTAATGCGTTCGGCAGTACCGGCACGAGACGTCTCAGCTCACCCCACAGAAATGCGTATATTTATCGAATTAACAACATGGGGATGTTACTTCTATTGCTTTGTTTTATATTGATGTAAGGTATATTAAATCTATACTGTAACGGTAATGTATTTTGGTCCCGCGGTAATCCGGAAACTGTGTAATCCGTTATTACTGACGATTCTAGTTAGTTTCGGCAATTTATATGACAGATTGTAATTTTAGCGCCATCGCTATTGATTTGGAATTTGTCCGATTGCAAGGTGTTAGGTATTTAAAAAATCCGATCAGTACAGGGTCTTTACGTGTGAATGGAAATACATAACAACTAAATTTATAACCTACCGTTTCATACAGTACAATAATAATTGTGGAGCTAATGCCATCTAACGGACATAAGACATACTACCTAGTAAAAGTCATTGCTAATACGACTATCAACAAGTTTTACTACGTCTATGGTTAGAACTAACACAACTAGCGCCATTTTCGATAATTGCAATAGCTATCTCCTACGGATACTATAAAAAAAACAATACGAAAAAGTTTTTGAACGTAAGTGATCTGAGTATTCACCTGGTTTTAAATATTGGCTCATTAATGAATACGGGTGCCTCCTCATAACTGAGAAAGCCTACAGGGATGGTAATTCCCATTAATGTCACGTTGTACAATATTTTGGAACGTTATCAGGGATTGCAAAAATTATTATGGACTCCGAAAAAATGTGCAATTTGTTTATGAAGCTACACGGGGTGAGTGTGTGCCATGAAATACAAAATAAACATTATTTGATGGCACGTATGACATTAAAAATTAAAAAAAACTGCCACGTTCATACATAAAGGTCAGCCTAGCCTAGACTGCCGCGGATTGCTGGTGGTGTTAGTGAAAACCCAAATAACAGTTTATTTGAGCCAACAAGGCTTATCGACGACCATCTGTCGATAAAACTGGATCCAAATTGTTATGACCCAGTCCAATGCTTGATGATTTAGTTATATAGAATCCGATTACATACATAAAAGTTATGTATATAGATACACAAATATATGAATAAGTAGTTTTGTATCCGTAGGTATACATACATACAGGAATTCCTCGTAGTATAATAAAAAAACGTTTATAAATTGAATACAAATAATATTTAAATAAATCTGTTACACTTGTTCTCATTTATTTTTCACCAATTAATATTTATTTAAGCGTGAAATTAAAAATATAATGTTCTGTTTCGTAGCCACGGTGACTGAAAAACATAATTTATATTGGAAATTAGTAATTTTCACGCTCGTATACTTCGCGTTCATTAGATTTCGTTATTTAATTTAATATAACGATATCGCATTGCTAGATCTTATACTTACCTATAATATACGACAGGGCTATTGGGACTACGTTTAAACGTAGGTTATTGTGGAAATTGTAGTTATAATTTTATTATGACCGTGTAAATATTGGAGAGTAGGTATTAGATAAATATAGAAACTAGTAAGTATAACAAATAGGTATATTATTAGTAAAATTATTCTTTCTTCAAAATGCGCGGTAAGTGAGCTGTCAGTGTCAAAATGTCAGGGATAAAGATAGGGTTGTCAAATCCAGGCTTATCGTTCCTAGCCCATGAACGGATTAAGAGCCTTGATGTCCGCTTTGAGATCAAACTACCTAGAAATATTGGCTGTTATATAAACGAATATGTTTTTTTTATATCTTTCTTATACTGGCTCACATAAATGTCAATCTAAAATAATATCATAACTGTAAATAAAACTATTCTTAACTATCGCGACAGCAGATTGAAATTTCTGTACATGTTACAACACGCAAAATACCGAAACAATCCCGGATTTTCTGGCTACCTGGCAACCCTAGATAAGGGGCATATCGTCAAGTCGACAGTAGAAGTCCAGCTGTTCAGTTATTTGCCTCTGCTTTTCCGTATACCTTCCATCACCTGAATTATGAACCTGTCATGATGTCGCTTAAAAATGGCTACGTAGAGTTCTTAATCTTAAGTACTACTAACTTAGTGCGCTTTACCATCAAAGACTCCATCGCCACTTACCATCAGGTGGGATCGTTTTATTTTTTACACTAATGTACACGACTGAGCCGTGGTCCCATACATTTCTAAAACATTTCTGATTCCCTTTGGAGAACAAGACAAAAAACATTTTTAGGCAGTATACATACATATAACGTAATAAAAAAAGGCATTAAAACAAATTATGAACTGGTTCTAAAATTTAAAAAAGGAATCGAAATTCGTCTGCATTCATTGCACACCACGAGTATTTCAGTGAAGATATTTAGGACCATAATTCACTTGTTAGAATAAAAACTTCAAGCGATTAGTGGTTACTGCGGCATAAACTGTTTTTGTTCCTTTATAGATTTTTTATTAAAAAAAAATATATATATTTGGCTTACGATAACAAAATACATTAGGTACATGTCATACATTAATCAGCGTCAAATTAAATACAAAAAAAAATTGCCAAAAAAATTTTGCGTAAATTGCTAAAAGTAGGTATTACGTGTATTTCTCAATCTTTTATAATATTTAAAGTCTCACCATTAATCAGGAAATAATGAAAGTATTGTTTATAAAATTGGTTTTCAATTCTGTATTATAAATTTAAAAAAACAATAATATTTTTTTTAATCCATGCTTAAAATTCAAGATGGAATTTAGATCATAATGTTTAATGCCATATCTACATTTCTGCGCCAGGTCTGTAGTAGGTATTAGACATTTACATACCTACCTACATTTTACACTTATTACAGGTACTACATCGATGTTACTCTTTAAAACTTTAGTGCGCAATTGATATTGATAATTAGGCTGCTTGGCAGTAAATGTTTTTAAACGGACAGAGCAGTCTCAGAACCTCGTTTCACGTTGCTCTCCCTACATATGACAAGCGTCTAACGATGTACGTGAAAAATTCAAGCTAGCTAATTGGGATCGGACGAAAGCATGAGGAGCGAAGACTTGAGGTCATGAATTAATGAGTGATCCGAAATGGTGACTGATTTGTGTGGATCGGAAATGTAAATTGTTTTTCTTATACGTGCCTACCTATACCCATTACTTTAGTGGCTAAATATTATAAAATCAACAGTTGGACTCGTGGAAAACCTATACGAAAATGAACTTTCGGCATTCCTGGCGCAAACGGGCTCTTCAGAAAATATTTGAAAAAAGCATTGCAAATTTCTCTGGCACAACTCGTGTCCTCAGCCGACGGTGACCTATAAAAAATCTTATGGCCAAAAGATAGGAATATTTTATTAGTGTCTTCCCCTAAGATGTCGACGGTACCCCATTCAAAAGACTCGCTATTCATTCGACCATGGATTAGTACCAGCTAGAAACCAGTTTTTACAGTATGTCCAATGGAAAATATTATCGGTGTGATATATGACCCACAGATTCAGTTATAAAAAGTCGTCTTGTATTGTTTTAGTTTTAATAAACGCTTATTTGTTACTGTTTTTAACTATGAATCTAATCAAATCGTATACGTGTACGGAAACACGTACATATATATCGACGTATTATATCGACGCCCTTAGGTTCCATATCCTACGCATCGTTGAGACTGTAAATCAATATATAATTCATGTAAATTACACATGCCATTGTTTAAAATTAATTAGCATTTTTATTAAAATGTCAGTCTGTATCTTTCTTTTTGTTTAGTGTTTTAATAATTATTTCAGACGAAGTCAGATGCGATTTGGAATACGTTTTGATAATGTATTTGAGCAATTATTACGTCAATTTTAACTTCACTTCGTCTGCTAGCTGAAACTGTGTGCTAAAAGGTTTTTTTTCAAAACATTAAATCATACTCTTAATATGTTAAAATATAACCTGTCAATGCGACGTTTTTTGCAATTTAATAAAGATTTTTTTGGCAATAAGCAAAAGTTTTTTTTTAGTTTTTTTATTATGTAACATCTGTTTATGTATGTGTTTATACGTTTTAATATAGTTTCTAAATTATCACTCGCACATAGATCTGTTGTTATCCGAGATAAAGAATTTAAAATTATAAATGTCTTCAAATCAAGAGTGAATAGGCTTTTGCTGAAATAGTGCGCCTTACCACACAGACCACTTCGCTGCTTACCATCAGACGGGATTGTGGTCAAGCACAAGTTTATTGAATATAAAAAAAAAATTTAAAAGGCTCACCGACTTTCACACGTGTCCTCGATGTCTTATCGTTCTATGCAAACAATAAATAAATGATTTAAAGTGCAATCGTTTATTAAACAATATTAAAATGTACTTAAAATTATTATGACAAGAGAAAATTCGAATCGTTAGCTTAGTTTCAGAGATACAACGACGAGACAGACAAACGGACATGACTGTTTTACGCACATACAGGGTTCTATAAGATATTTTTATATATATTCAATTCAAATGTATATTATACACATACCTTAAGATATGATATAACTACAAGCCGTGCTAAAACATACATAGGGTAGGTCCTACTTAAATAAAATGTGAGAATTTTCAAACTACTATCTCCGAATTATGTTTTTATTTAAATATGTACCCATTAATTACAAATTAATACCTACCTGGTAGGTCAAGCGATCTATTTAACCATTTTGACCAAAAAGACCCCCAACTTACAATTTTTATCGCAACATAGTGCGTTTTTGTAGAACACGATTCCACGTTCCGGTATTTATATAAAATAATTCCAATCAGATTGATTATAAATGATTATTGGAGACAGTCCATCCCGCTCTCACCTACAAGAAAGAAAGAGACGTAAAATGCAAATTTACCACCTTTTATAATATCTAATATCGGCTTCATAAATATCCCAAGAAAGGCGTTAAAGATTGGCCTAGATAAGATTAAGGCTAAATAACTATTATCTTATGTTTAACTGATAATGCCTTACGGTCTTACTGCCCGCCATATTAATGGCTTATAATTATTATTGTACCTAGGTCGTTACCTATAATATGTAGCTTTATATAATGTCCTTCAAACTAATCGATCGTTCATATTTTGTATGATCAACGGTGATGTCAACTATTCTCGGTGCAATTTCGATCAGGGATTTTTACCGTACAAACTTGTCAATTTTCAAAAAAATTCCCGGTCGTATTTACATCGAGTAAGGTTTGTTTGTTTGGAATAGAAATAAACACAGAAAATAATGGATTGATTTTGAAAATTCTTTTACCAATATGCACAATGGTTTCTTAGTAACCTGTGTTTTCTTCAGGAAAATAAAAGGATTTTTCCTGGTTTCTGAATTCTTGAATAACAGGGACGGTATGCGAGCTTTTTGCAATTTTTAGCATAAAATTTTTAATGTTCTGTTTTCAAAAACTTCGCCAATGCTTGAAACTAATGAGCGATGGAGCGTTAAAATAATGCAACGTCATTGGTCGATTCAAAATTGGGCCAGATTATAAATCGCAACTATTGGTTTATGTCACGCTGCCTCTGATATAAGGTTAATATGACTTATATTTTGTTTTTCTTCATTACTGGACTTGCTCAGTCTGGTTTCACAATATGAGAGGCAAAGGCCGTTATTGCGCTCACCAAGTCTAGATTGAACTCCACACGCCTTTTAACTCACAAGGGTACAGGTTTCCTACTTATGTTTTCTTTCGCCTAAGAAAGTGATAGTTAACTCGTAACTTTTAAAATTAGTTGTGCGCGCAAGATTTGAGTCCAGGACTAACTGTTCGAGAAATCAACTTTCGTCCTCGTAAGCTATCAGTGCTTTTCCATCACTGAAACAAAACAATTAGGTATAGGAACTATTATATAGTATTAACAAGTAGGTATAGGAAGAATTTCTCTATAACAAATAACGTATATACGGATTGATAGTGCACCTTGACCCAAAGATCGACCTTTAACACAGGTAGTGACGTGCATCCACGAAAATATCCGATGGTGCTGCGGATCAGTTGGACAAGCACGCAACATTGTCGAAGTCGAGTCGATCGTGTCAATCTTTACGACAAAAAACAGTAAAAACTTGAATTTAAAAACATGGTTTTAGCAAACTAATTGACAGGTCTAGTCAAGACGAATTCAATGAGCCTACTCGAGCTCCATATCACGCCAGCTGGGTGGTATCATAGTCTACCAACTGTCATTGGTCAGATATATTTTTTAATTTGCAATTCGGAACATATTTTGGCTGAAAGTGGTCTGGAAAATTTAATTTCAATTATAATAATGATTCTTCAATAAATACTTACTCCTTCAGTCCAATCTGTGATTAATTCATAAGTGATTGAATTAAATTTTCTTAATTTTTTTTACGTAATTTAGTATGAACGTGTTCTCCCTAATTTTAACCGTCGGGTAATGGAAATAATTATAACGTGCTTATAACGAATAAATTACTAATTAGGTACCGACTTAAGGTTAATTTAAACTATTAAGTAAACTTCAGTGTTACAAGTGTATAACATCCTGTAGTGGAAGTGCAACTACGCACTTACAGCTGTTAAATAACTAATTATCTATGACAGGTAGTGCGCCATAATTTAGTACTAATAGTTTCCAATGAATTACGCACAAATTACAGTAGTAATTAATTGGCGATAACATATCGATCAAATGTATACATGTACGGATGCGTATCGAGTAGTAAAAGTAACAATTTATATGTAAATTCGATAATACACCACGCTATCCCTCACTACTAAAGGTGTTGACACAATGGTCACGAGAATCGACGTGCAAACACAAACCTAACCTTAATTCGTATGAAATGGCACTTTACTCGTTTTATCTGTGTTGTTTTAAATTAAAACTATAAAAGACATAAGCGCTGTGTACCGACGCTTTATAATGGGTGTGGAATAAAGAATAGCCGATGTTTGTAATAGACAAATTATGAAAGGCTAAGTTGATAACGCCAAGATATCTCTGGAATATTGTGTAATATTGACTCGACGATTCAAGTAATTTGTTACGGCAACACGGCAACGTTGTATAAATGTTTAGCTCGCGCCCGGTGTGTACACAGCTTAACTTGTGCTGTGCCGATAGTGTTGCGAATAAACGAATCGATTTTCTAATCAAGGTTATGATTCAATATTATAGTTAGCATCTGGTAAATTGAGGCTTCCTCGGCTGTCAATTCGTGTAAAACATTACAACTAAATACAAATACAAAGCTGCGTTAACAAGTTATAACTCTGATATCATTGCAGAATTTCCCAATTATGAAGGAATTTTATTGTTTTGAAATAAACTTTCAAGCGAATCCGTGACTCAAAATCTTTAGCTTCCAAATTTCATTATAATTGCTGAAGGAGTTAAATAAATTCTGATTTTATACTTATTTATTTTAATGACACTTGTTAACATTATGAACCGAGTAATTCATAAACAATAACGCGGCCAGTAGGAGGATGCGTGTCTGTTAGTGGCAAAAACTTCCGTGCTTCGGAGGGCACGGAAAGCCATTGGTCCAGGTTGTTGTCGTTACATAGCAATCGTTAAGCTACTCGGTTTTCGGGCGGCATAAAAACTTCCGACAGTTGAGTTGGCCACTATCCCCTTCACCAATCTGCATTGGCCCAGCGTGGTGGACTTTGCTCTAGGCCTGCTTGGTATGCTCATTACTGAGTCATTATTGATTGAAGGATAGAACCTATCAGGTTGTCTCTGAGGCTGCCTGTAAATATTTAGTGGGTAAGTTAAGAGTCATGGTAAGATTTGACGGCGTGCACAATCGGCTACTTGTTTTGCAAAGTCAAAGTCAAAATCAAAGTCAAAACTAAAATCAAATTATTTATTTCATCATAGGAACCCCTTGTGTTCCTCGTTATCGATCGATATCGTTCTATCTCTATCCAGCAATACGGCTGAGAACGTCTTGCTCCAATGCAGGTTGGTGGAGGAGGTAGGGGCTAACGAAAATGCCTAAGTTTTTAACTAGCTATAAGGCCCCCGAATAGACGCTACGTGTCCCTACGTACGAAGCGCTCACTAAGCTGCCACTGCCGAACCCCAATCTAAAGTAAGCGGCACGAGTCTTGACCACAGATAAATACAGGGATTACATTCACTTTCGGCAAATCGGCAAAGGAGCTTTTTGCCGCCTCTTCTCCCAAGAGGTTACTGTAGGGATTTGTTAAGTGATGACATAGTTTGACTTACGAAAAGCGTTCGTAAAAAGCAACTTAGAATAAATAATATTTAATGTCATTTTAATAAACAGTAATCACACGATAAGTTCGTACCCAATAGACTACGAACATCACATGATGCCCCAATCACGTGAAGCGACGGCAAGAGCGATGTTAATCCGAACAACGTAAAGGCTTAATTCTACTGTTGCTAAACTCGTCGACGACGGAAAACAAAAAGGGGCGTATCTCTTTAGAGTAACTCATACGTTTTTAAATTGTTTCCTCATGAGGGCGAAATTTTGAGCTATTTGCGTACCTCGTTAAAGTAACTATGAGGAAACGACAAAGGTGAAACTTATGAACCGTCCTAAACAGATATGTTCTGTTTGTTTTCCATCGTCGATATACACCTATTTACTAACAAAACTCATAATAATGAGATATCATTTTATATCAGACAATACAGCCGTATAATATATGCTGGTCGAAGTACGTATTAATTAGGTTGTTACATAAGTTTTTACCGCACGCGATACAACCATGTTTTCTGTTAACATTTTGCTATTTTTTCACAATTCAACCAAGTAATAGTTTGGACAAACTGCAATAAAAAAGTTTGTAATTTTATGTAATTGAACGTTGGAAGTTATTAAATAATAACCATTTTTATTTCGTCTCTATTAAATGATAAATCGGTAGAAAAATTGTTAACCGTTGTGTATTTTCGTTGACAGGATCAAAGAAAAGATAAAAATATAACGAACAACTAACTACTGTTATTTCAAAATGTCCCAAAATTGAAAACGCATATGAAAACAACCATGATAAATCGATTGCTTAACCCAAAAATCCCCTAACCTCCAATTATAATACCGGTTTTCTAGAAACAGTGTACATGTTTTATACCCAAGAATTTATCATATTGTATAAGATGTATTTATACACTTGTCTAAGCCCTTTAATATTTTTATGCTGCAAAAGTGGACGGCAGAGGGATATGAATACTGGCGGCACACGCAGGTACCTACAGTTTTTTATATACATAAAATAATGTTATGAAATGTATTTGCGAATGCTCATCACCTTTTACTGAAGCAATATACCCATAGTTGCGAATTACCAATTTCTTACCTCAGATGATGTCTGGTTAGACGACACGAAAATAGGTCCTGTGCACATTTCATTGTCTTTTTAAGTATATTTAACCTTGTATTAGCTTGTATTATAAAATCGTTTTAAATGTAGAAATCAAGGCGTGCTTTTTTGTTTCGTCGATTCGCGCTAGAATACAGAACGAAGTTTTTTATAGTAGGTATAATATTCTTACTCCAGACTTCTTTTATTAGATATTAAACATTAATATCGACAATAACCCATAAACAATATCTGCCGGTTTTGATACGAAATCAAACCTGAGACCCGTTAAGTGCTATTAAATAAGTGAAATATAATTGTTGGATATATAAAGGGCCTAAATGTAATTAGACCCAAATATTAATTCGATTAAATAACTTATACATATTTAAATATTTTAGTACAATTCACACAACAATTTCATCCGAAACTAAGCATTAACTGTGTTCTCAGAGAACTGATAAAGGTATTTTTAAATATATATTTAAATACAGACACAGAATAAACATTTATTGTTCATTAAAAAAATTGGTTGGGAATCGAACCCACGACCTCTGGCCCACGGCCTCTTAGCAGTCACTAAACACTAGAACAACAGGCCAGTCAGATATTTCTAAAGATGGTTATATTAAGTATGTAGGTTTACAAATGTGCGCAGAATCTATATGTTCGTTCAAAGTTCCATCGGTGTGATGCGAGCATAGACACTAGGGCGTGTACACAGGACTCCTGTGCACATTCCCTTACCGTCCGTCTTCTGCATGTGTTGATGTCGTGACATCGGTGTCGTAAAAGCAATTAGATTCGTATTTGATGTTTTCTTCTGTAGATGTGTGTTTTTTCTTTGGTTTTTCAATCGTCTATCTACCATGTTGTTTCTAGAAAAATAATTGAAAGGTGTTTATGTGAATAGTAGTGTAAACTTCTAAAGTTATTTTCCACAATCTCAATCTCCCTCAATCGCAGCGGAGCCAGCAGACTGTATAAGGTTCTTGAAGGTGGGTGAAGACTAGCAGTCCGCCGCTGGCCAGCGTGGTGGACTGTGGCCTGTATTCCTCACATCATGATAGCAGTAGTAGCCCAGTAGTGGGACAGTTATAGGTTGCGATGAATAAATGAATAAATATAAAATAATTTCCTACTAATATTTAAATTACGTAAGTTTGTGAGGATGCATGGATTGATGTTTGTTGATCCTTTACGCAAAAACTGCTGAATCGATCTGGATGAAATTTGGCATAGGTGCAGATTATAGTTAAGAATAACGCATGGGATATTTCTTATCAACGTAACAACCACGCGGGCAGAGCCGCGAGCAGGCACTAGTGATTCATATATTTCGCTGATTTGTAACACATGCGAACACATTGTAAACAGTTGGTTAATGAGCCAGATGATATTTCGATGGACAAGGTTCGATTCTGCATTCCACACGACAACTTACAGTCAATTATAACTCGGGGTATTTATGTGCCGTTGTGGCGACGGATCAATCGGTTGCGATTTTAGGGTTCTTTGGTCTTGGGTAAAAACCTTTAATGCATGGGTCGGCAACCTTTTCCTTTATGAGGACTACAAATATTATAAAAATTGGTGCGGCTTGCATTGCATGTCGACGACGCATGAGGGAGGGTTCACAAGAAGCATCATGTTGCGTCGTGTAAGGGGTCTGTGTGGGCCGCATTGCAATGACATATGGCCCGCATGCATCGTGGCCCGTGCACGATTTACTGACTCCTTTAACGGAAAGGGGGTATAACAGAATGACCCGTCCAATTTTTTCAATAATTGAATCAAATAAAATGTATTATTCCCGGTAAATATTTTGTGCGACCTTATGCCTGCATCTTCACCCTCGTGCCATGTTAATTAAAAGTAGCCGACATGTTATTTCCGACTATAATCTATCTCAGTAGCAAATTTCATTCTGATCCGTTCAGCAGTTTTTGCGTGAAAGAGAACAAACATCCATGCTCGCAAACTTGCACATTAAAAATACCAATAGAAAGATTCCCGAAACGTGACGGAACCCAGTTACTGCAAAGTGCACACGTGGACGGAGACATTTGTACTAAATGCATAATAAATTAAAAATATTAAGCTGTTCGTTCGACAACCAACTGAATCGCTTCGTATCATAATTGTTACGGAACTCGCAACGTTTTACCGTGTCACGCTTCGAATCCTGCTTAATTCGAAATTTAAATTCGAATATATTTAGCCGAGAATACGTATGTATCGCGGATTACTCGGCTCGCCCTCAAATGGTATAATAATTATAAAACATTATATGAATATTTTTAACGTTATCTGTGTAAATTGAGTACTACATTATAAACATTTTTCATCTCGAAGAAATTTACATATTAAAATGTTAATAAGATTCCTGTAGTGTGCTGTGTTTTTTGTTTTTTGCAAGCCTGGGGGCAGTGTCCAAGCTTCATGGGGCCAGATGAGATGTTGTCTGTAAATATATCGGATTATTATACAGTTGGTAGTGTCTACGACGGTCCCAGGTTCGATTTCCCGGGGTATTTAATAGTAATAATAAGGCTTTACTTCGGATTTCTCCAACACAATACACTCGAACTATATATACTATATATATATATATAGTACATATATAAGTTTTCAAGTGCTAACTTATTTAAAGTAAAAAAGAATCAGTGACGTATGTTGTAGCTATAGTATAATATAGTATATAGTGGCGAGTTATAGTGGCGATGAAGTATTCGATGGTAAAGTGCACTAACTTAGTAGAAGCCGATTCATTCTTGACTTGAAGACATGTACATTGTAATCGAACGGGAACACCGAAGCGGGCCAACTTATTCCAATCCGTCGCGATACGGATGATAACAGACGAGGCAATGCCCGTCGTTCGTAAAGGCGGGATTTTTACGACGAAGGGGTGGATACCCGCCGTGCGTCGGCTCGTTAGATGGTGGAATGGGGATGTGGGAATCAAATCATGCAATTGATGTCAGTAGTTATTGTTAATAATCATTGACACATCGACTGTTAGAGTACCAGCAATTGGAACTCACTCAGCACAATACCGCATCATTTTCCATGGCGCTGATTTTCAGTGAGCCTATCTTGTATGTCACGGGCGGCAGTGGACAAGGGGCACATTCTTATTTGGCCTTATATAAATTAGGTATGTATCAATTATTACATATACAATTATATGTACATCTTAAACAAGTTTCGTTACTTTATATATAGTTGCGTGAGTGCGCGCGCGCGCTTGTGTGTATGTGTGTGTGTGTGTGTATGCACGCGCGCATGTGTGTGTGTTGAGTTTTGTGTAGTGGGATGTGCAATGTATTGCGATCTCGTGTTTTCTATAATTTAACCTCACGAGACCACACAAGCTTAGCAGCAAGATATTATGACGATGATACGATTTTTAACTGTTTTTTTAATTTTATTTGTGACAGATAGATATTTGTTTTCGGGTCATAGGTGTTATAATGTCTATGTAACCCGGGACAAGGTATACTAGTGAGAGCGAGTATCGATCGATAAACATCGATGACTACTAACCGATTTTCTTAGTTAATTTTACAAAATTCGTATATTGTGACATTTTAAAATTGTTACGGCTTAAGATATTAAACATTAATTTAATTAGACTATTTTATAAGAAAACTGTCACAAATGATGAAAACGGACTTCACCGAAGTCTACTTAATTAGTACTGCGCCCTCTATCCATCCATGACAAAGGAATCTGGATGTACCTAATTAGTACAACATTGATCATATTACAATAGCGTGACATATGATTAGATTGATTCTACGACTGAAGAGGGAATTGGAGAGTTCAGATCAGTTGCAACAGTTCAATGAGGTGAACAATAAGTGCTTAGAATACTATTTCATGGTTCCCTATTAAAATATATTCGCTGAATAATAATAATAAATATCTTTGGACACCTCACACACGGCCATCTGAACCCAAACTAAGCATTAGCTTGTGCTGTGGTGATCAAACTACTGATAAACATATGTATATATATACTTTTAATTAAATAGATATTTCTATTACACACCCAGACACACAGAACAAACAGTCTTGCTCATTATAGAAAAGTTTGACCTGGGTGGGTGTAGTTGTCAGGTACACTAACCACTAGACCAACCGGCCTGCCAAGGAATTGACTTCATTATGAATGGCCCTATGGAGTATGAGTCAGTCCTCATTACTGGGGAAGTCTAGAGAATGCTCCATAATGGTGGACTTACATATGTGCATATGTAGGGTTTAATGGTTTCGCCGCCCTGACTTCCTTATTAGTTCCTAGAATTTTGTTAACATTGTGTGACAAACCGTTAGATATTATCGTTTGATCAAAGAATTAGCTTCTAATTATTACAATTAAAAATCAAATAAAATCTGCCCTAGACTAACTACTCAACCTGCTACAAATCCGTTAATGCACCACGCTGTTCCAGTGCCAATGGGGAGTTTCGAGGTATAAAACCGCGTTCTTTTCTTCGATGAAGCATTTTTTCGAAAGGCAGGCTCAAAAAATTTGGTGTAGTTATGTTATTAATTATATACAAGTATAAATGAAATATAAGTCTGAGTTCTGAATTTTACACGGAAGCGAATTATTTGTGGATCGACTCGCACTTGACGAATTTTTAAATTTATATGAATTTCAATACATTCTTTAACTCGAGTAGTAAGTAGTAAAAATAAGTACATTACTTTCATTTTTGAAACCCACATAGCTCGGCGGCTTGCGTCGACCCAAACTCATTATACAAGTTAATCTAAAATATTCGCGCGAAGGATAGGCATCCTGTTAGCTTATTCTTCACAATTTCCGTGCTTCGAAGTGCCGTCCCGGTTCTTATGGTAAGATAGTAGTTAATTGGCTTTCCTGGTTTACTTACAATTTAACATAGTATCATAAAATAGCTGTAAATGTTCCTGTAAGAAATGAAATAAATAAATAAATCCATTTCAGTTGGCATGAAAGCTTTCGACGCTTGGAGCACGCGTACCATCCAGGATTCCTTATATTAGATTTTTATGGACATCACAAATAGGTTCACCACAAACAATACGCACGACGCAAGCATTAATTCACATAAATGTATGCTCCGAGAATCGAACTCGCAACCTCTCACTTCGCAGACACTCCACCGTCACAAAGCCATCGAGTGAAATGGAATTAAAAATGATTAACAGTAACACCATTAGCGGTAACAATAAGTTTTAATGTACGTTGGTGGTACTGACCTGCGACAAAATTACGTGATGGTGGTGGTTACCATCACCAGGTGTAACGATGCGAGACATGTATAGCTGGTGATTGTAATAAATTCAACATTAAAACAGTAAAATTTTATTAAAAACAGGTTCCGCACAATGAAGACGTAACCGGTGCCTAGGATACTACAACCGTACAATTCATTCAAACGACGAGGCAACGGACGCCTAGGCTACATTCCATGAAATGAAATGAATTGACAAACTTATTTGGTCTTAGGAACCAATAGCTAACTTAACGAATGTCAAAATTCAAGAATACTATATCCCTATGTATATACATAAAGTTAAACCCTATGTATATCAATTAAGTTACATATATATAAAAACAGTTAAAAACAAATACAAAAACAAGTGAAATTAAAAGAATTCTTTGATAAAGTGGTACCTATGTCTCCATAGACAATACCTATCTATCATCAGCTTTATGTACAATATAAACTCTGCTTTAGGGAACGTACCAAACACGATTTCTTTGTTGTACCAATATTTCGACCCAATTGTCGGCCATGACATGGTCACGAGAAGATAATTCAGTGAGACAATTTCAGTCAAAGCGTGATATTCGGAGGCCTTCGAGCTGCATTAAAGTTCTAATGATTGAGTTGACCAATCCAATGATGGAGCAGCATGGTGCAGTATACTGTAAGCCCTAGGTCATTGTACGAGTGTCCAGTATTGGGCTGGACAGGCAAATTGAAACAGTGTATCGCAACACTACAATTGCTAAAATCCCTAATCTTTAAGATTCACCGGCTGATAGGGCGTACAGATATTCGGGCTTCCGCCGTTAAACCGGAGGCGCGCGGGGAATGATATTTTTTATTAAACGTACATGCTTAATCGTAAATGTAAACGTATATCGTAAACGTGGACATTTATCGTAAAACGGAACGCGTAAGCTCATTCCACTTCTTTATTTGGAAAAAGAATGTGGGTACTGGAGAATACGAGTGTGATGTTATAATGTTATATTTTGTTCCTTCTATACACAGTAAGGGAGTTTAGATGTCGCGTTAAATTTTGCAATACAAACTCTTTATTGCATACGACAGGGAATAAAATGTATAAAAACTCAATTGGCCTTATCACTAAGACGCATCTCTTCCAGATAACGATTGGAAATAAAGATAGTATGCGAAAAAGGTTAAAGACCACTTAAAAGAAAAAAAAAACTAACAGTAAAAGTGATGTACCACACAAACTATGTGGTCGTAAACGTTTTATTTAAACATTTTATTTTATATTTAAATAATTTCTTTCGCCACAAATCCGTACTCAGAGTCGTTATTAGTTCTACAGATCGTTCTTTAGTACAAAATCTTATAATTATATTCTTTTACGGAACATCAGCTAATGCCTGTTGTGTGTGTCAACATTATTTTCGAAGTCACCTTGGCAGCCATGCGGGGCGTTGCGTCGAACCAAAGCAAATACCTTAGACTTTTTGTCCTTCAACTAGTTCCCTGTCTTCTTTCGCCTGAAGTAGTTCGTTCGCCTGAAGTAGTTCGTTGTTAGTGCCTGGTGTCTATAAGTGTCTTTATTGACACCGTTTGTTGCAATTTGCATTTTCATTTTCTTCGCTTTTTATGTCTACTGGTCGAGAAATATCAGAAACGGTGACTTTTCCGCACCAACTTTGTTACAAGCAATGTACATTGTTGAAAGGGACACAAACTGTATTGAAGAAATGTCAATTTTAAAAATGAATCTTTTTTTTTATACCTTGTTTACAGACAAATGAATTGAAAATTATTCTTGCACTACGACTTGCCAATCTTTTTATAAAACTTCTTACTGAATGGGCTGATTCTGAAAATGATTTTTTTATCGAATGCGGGTGCTTGCGATATGATCCCATTTTTCTTAAAGCGACCTCTGTCGAGTTACTCTTTCTATTAATATTTTTGTTTTTCTTTTTAACCGTATAACTTTTGAATGGGTGGATTGATTTTGATAATTCATTTTTCTTTAATTTTTTTATTCAAAAGCTAGTACTTGCCGCGTACTGCCATGTGGTGTTGAGCGACATCTGACGGGCAGTTTTTGAGTTATCTTTAATAATATGTATTTAACTGGTTGCGACTATGTTGACAATGCTAGTTTCATTGTATTATTTGTCACAGGCATTTGAAGTCGGTTTTTTTAATGAAAAAAATGATTATGAAATGCAATCATCAAAGTGATGCTGATTTTATATTTTTTGTTCATACTAAAAGGTACAGTAACAGTAAGTGTAGTCAAAAACAGTACACTCGTCATAATGTTCCTAACTTCCTTGACGGGAAGCGTTCTAGATTAGATTTTTGACTAGCTCAAATATTACGTGTAAGTTTTATTAATATGGCAACAATATTTGTCAAGACACAACAGACTTAAAGCACAATCAGACAAGATAGATGATTCCATTTGCGATAAATGTGTCTGAAAATAAATGTACCGCATCCAGCTTCGCGTAGTTCATAAAATACATTCTTGTTTGTTGTATTATATGTGCTTATAATTACGTATAAGTGCTTACTAATTCAAAAGATGTGCTGAGCCGTTTCTATTCGCCTCAAAAAACTGTTGACGTTCAATCTGTATTTTAATACCTATGTGAATAAATGAATTTTGGCTTGGATTTCAAATTTTTCAAATTCAAAGGAATTTGTCAAATTATTCCGTCCAAGTATCGTACAACAGTTCTTTATAACGATAGGCAAGAAATAGTGAGGCGTTTTTAAGCTCACTCGGTAGTTTCTTTCTTACGTTAATAGTAGTGGGTAAATGTGGCTTGTGTTCCATTATTTGCAACTTTAATGTCCTTACTGGCACTATTACCTCTGTTACGGACTAGTACTTTTTCTAAGGTTATGAATGTACGGGGTGATGACAGAACTGAAGTAAAACTTCACCGTCCGTTCGTCACGTTTGTCTCTAGTAATAGATACATTTGATTTTCCTAAATGTGTATTTATTTGGTAAGTACGTACTAGCTTTTACAACTAGCTACATACATACATATATATTAAGAATTTAAAAGACAATAAATATTTTTACCATTTTACTAAAGTGTTTGTATGTAAACATGGCCGTTTGCTTCCAGTCCTCCTAGCGACTATTGATTCGTATGTTTTTGTAATAGTTTCTTATACATATTTATCTTTATCGTTATTTTAATGCCAAGTTTATGACACCCGACATGATCGGCTGCAGGAAGAGGGAGTATGCATTTTTTTTTATTTAATTAATACATACGGCGAGGAAACTAACAAAAACATGGGTTGGTATGACATGGGTTTCTCATTACTGAGGAGTTCGACAGCCTACTCGACTTTTGCTCCAGTTGGTATAGCCACAATTTTTGCGTTAAAAAAGGGGTAACAGCCTTCCGTGACCCGAAAAGTCGATGGTGAATAAAAATCTTTAATAGACGTATCTACGCACATATCTACGCACATATCTTCTCACATATCTACACACATATCTACGCACATATCTACTCACATATCTACTCACATATCTACTCACATATCTACACACATATCTACGCACATATCTACTCACATATCTACGCACATATCTACTCATATATCTTCACACATATCTACACACATATCTACATACATACATAGATCATCTGAAAAAGAGGCTCAATTTAGAAAGTTCATGATCATGAGATCTGATTGATATCAGAGGAAAGAAAATGAAGCCTATCTCCAGCAGTGGTCCTCCAAAGATTAATGGATACAAAATCACACTTAACCATTTATGATCAAACAAACCTTTCCCCGTCACACAATCAATATTGCCAACTATACAAGATTATAAGTTATATCCCTTCTCACAACACTATAATACGGGGGAAACAGATGCAATTTGTTTATTATTTATAATATTATAATTACAGTTTCCGTGTAATTATACAAAATGTATTCACGACAGCCATTCCGGCTCGGAATGCGTTGAAATTACAGGTTGTTTTGCATATCTAGCCATCGACCGCCGCTAGCTTGCCGGCTCCATAGACATTTAAGTAGGTTAAAGAGAAACTAAAGTATTAAACAAGAAAAATCAACAATATACAAAAAGCACAATGGAAAATATTAGCTGTGCGAGATGACGTCGGCCCTAAAGTAGGGTGCAGAGTACGAGCGGAGAGGGAAGCGATTTTCTTTGATACACACAAGTTACGTAGTCTACATATTTCTATATGATTTTAAACTCGAATCTTCATGGACTATGTACATAATGCTGTGTTACGGGTACTCACGGGTACTATCGATATATCGTGAGTACCCGTAACACAGCATATTTCTAATCGATGCGTGCGTCCATTTAGTATTGTCTAGACTTAAAATAAAAAAGGCCATTAATTTAAATATTTCTCTTTGACATAAAATACTGCAACGCTTTATGTTACGAAAGAGGCTGATAGGTTTTCAGTGGTGCACGTACGATGCGACTACAATTATGATATCTCTTGCACTTCTTAGTTGAATGCGTAGATAAGACGTCAATGTTCTGAGGTACTTCAGCGCTAATCTTCAGTAACCCTGGCGAGTTACTTCATGATATTTCCTTCAGTGCAGCGTTAGACTGGAAATTTCGTGTTTCCCATGTCCTTAGGTCACGTTGACTTCCCGAAAGATGATCTTTGAGCTTATTCATACATTTTCAGGTTAAAAATAGTAGAAAAAATGGATGAAT
Organism: Asbolis capucinus; assembly: GCA_018249125.1. Taxonomy (NCBI): domain Eukaryota; kingdom Metazoa; phylum Arthropoda; class Insecta; order Lepidoptera; family Hesperiidae; genus Asbolis; species Asbolis capucinus. The sequence goes on from DWJZ01000447.1 coordinate 20,506, forward strand.
GAACAAGTACGAAGCAAGTAATATTCCGCGGTCACTGAAGACCGACCGCGAATGATTCATGTTAGGAAGCGGCGCGCGTACGCTCATAATGTGCGTTAATTTGATCTAAAAATAACACTCATTCTTTGTTTGTTAGATTTTTACGAAATCTGCCCGTGTTCATTATTTCTATGTGTACAGTTCGAACGCACTGTGCATTGGCTTGAACTATTTCTTTTATGACTCTCAGAAATAACTCATCTTTCTTAATTTCGTGCCGTTGCAGCTACTTCGAGTTTCGGCGGCACGCGATACTGTACGCCTCTGTTTTTATATTTCTACGGGACTTATTGGAAAAGTTTTGGGAATGGCCACAGTTTATATAGAATACTAATATTGAGTAACACGCAGACGGAATATAAATATTCAAATAATACAGTGCAACGACACAGTTGTGCTGGCATTTTATAAGGTTGTGTAAAATTATAAATTGCAATTTTTATTATTTTGTTCAATGTTTCGTGACGGAAGATTTATAATTTCCTGTTTTAACGAGAAAAAAGGTTATTTTAATTGACTAAGAAGCTCTGTGGACCTTGGAACATGTTGTGTGGACTATATTTTATGTTGGCTATAGATAGTATACTGATAGTTCAGTTTTATAAGTGTTATTTAGTTTAACGTGGTCTGTTGGTCGAGCGAAAATTAGCAATATAGGTCATGCACTTCTGTCATACAAAAAATAACTATTGTTATAGTCTGATAGGATCATTGGTTATGTGATGAGGAGTTTCTTTCGTCGTTCATTCTCCTTTTAACACCTATCCGGAACGGAGATAGTTTAAAAATATTTGAAGTTCATAAGTGTCTTGAAAAATATGTGCATGAAATTAATGATTTGATTTGAGTTTTAATAGATTATTAAGGATCAATGAAAGATGTGAATGTTTGTTAGAATGTTTTGTATGTGTGCATCTATGTATCAATTTATTTTTCTTGTGTGTACTTTGCGTATTTTATATTTATTATTAATTTGTGTTTTTTTTTTCAGGTACGTATCAATTTTTTTATTACGCTTCCGATCGTCTAACAAGTAAGTAAAAATTTACATAAATTTTTTGTGCTATTTATATTAATTATATAGTAAAGGTTTGGTCGTTGGTGTCTCGAGCGGTGGGTCCTGGGTTCAAATTCATTATAAAGTTCTCGAAGGTACTACCAATTCGCACTAAGCAGCGTAGTGGACTATGGCCTGATATTGTGAGAGGAGACCCGAGCCCAGAAGTGGGCTGCAGTTATGAAATAATATAAGTACTATGACTTCCGCGGTCCCGGACTTTCAAGTCTTACTACTCTTCCTTGCGGCTTTAATTTTTCTTTTAGTAAAGTATCTCTGTTATCTACTGATTCACAGCATAAGTAAGAGATATATAACCTTCTCACAGTATAACATCACCTGTGACAACAGTCGAGATTTTAATTTAATTTTATTCCGTACTTAAATAAAAGTTATTTCACGATTTGAGTACAGAGATGTACTAAGGAAATATTTTTAAATGTATCCCCTGAAGTAATAAAAAACTCCTTATGTGTCCGTATGTAGATAAGGCAGTATTGAGCCACCCGAGTATGGACCGACTCAGCTTTTATAATAAATACAGCTAAATAGTAAAACATAAATGTTTAAAACATTTCAATTTTGGCTACTCCATTGTAATACGCCATTAATCTTAAATGAATGTAGAGGTTTTTTGTCGAAACGAGCAAATTAATCTCTTTGGGGTTTCCCGGAAACGGCATTTTTTATTGTATCACGAATATTAATATAAGAAGAATGGGTTAGTACAAGTCTTATCCTATTTTATTATTCATATATGAATTTGAGTACAACAGTTGGCTTGTAATAAGCGTGTTATCTGCGGTTTGATCAAAGTTATTTACAAAGCGGTACAGCACAGATCTCGGTTTAATAGAGGCGACATCTTTTTATTTTCCAGTGAAGAATATGGTTCCATTGAAGAGGTTCGTGTTGTAGATAGCGCTGTCTACTCTTAGCTCAATAGTATACTTACAGAGAACTAACAATCCTTGCTTCGCTTCGGTAAAGCTAAGGGCTGTAGACTGTATTCTTTACTTTGATAGAAATTCTATAAAACATTACTTTGGGTTCTGTTTCTTCAAATTTTGCTTATTGCTTCAGTTCGCTCATAGTACAACTCACACATCTGACCCCAAACTAAGCATTAGCTTGTACTATGGTGATCTGACAACTGACAAACATACATATATATTTTTAAATACATCCTTATATACATATTTACACCCAGACATACGGAATAAACATTTCTGCTCCTCACAGAAAAGTTTAACCTAGTTGGGAATCGAACTCACGGCCTTCGGTATAGCAGTCAGGTTCACTAACCACTAGACCAACAAGCCTGTCCAATAATACTCATAAGTACAAATCTAAAATAAAAAATAGCAAGTTAAATAAATGCTTGTTTTAATATGAAATATGAATGTCACGTCCATTATTTCGTTGGTCGGTAGCAGCGTCATGAGAGAGATAGTACTATTGTTTTGTCAGCTCTCTACTTGCAACAGAACACATAAAACTTAACGGCCTATACGAATATATTAATTTTGCCTTGTTTATTACTGTCTGAATTAATTATAACAGTTAAATGAGCGTACAATAATAAAAAAGTGGAACGCCTGGCCTCTGTTATTTTCCTCACTCTGAGGGGCATTAAATTTGTTAAATTTGTCAGTGTGAGTGTAAAAACTAACGAAGCAACGCTTTCACTGATGTATTGTGGCGTGTTATACTAATAATATATAGAATCGGTCAAGTGCGAACTGTTGTCGAGCGAGAAGTGTAAGCCCGTGAAGTATTTACTCCGATCATGTTCTGCGCCCCCGTCTTGACGAATGTCTTTCCTGCTATCGTCCACGCCACATGCTAATTCAAAAATGATTGGGAATAACGTTTATTGCGGAAAATCAGACGCCATATTTTCTACCCGAAATGTTATTCCCATACATGTTGGAATTAGTGTTTGGCGTGAACAATCACTGGCAAAAGGCACATCTCTAAGCCCTGGTTTGGCTTAACCTCTCCTTTAACACAGAAAAGTGTTACAAATACCTACCTGTATCAGAGGAAACAATACATTTCTTTTTCATTAATTTAAATAACTCAAAAACTTCGTAGTATATAAATTAACTGAAGTTTCAAACAATACATTATATCGTACACTTAGAAATATGAAGATAAGTCACGTCATCTGTCTTCTTGAAAAAATAGTTTAGAATAGACCATCAACATTTTAGTTTTACACTAATAGATGGCGCTGTCTGAGGTTTACCAGCTAATATAGATTAGTGTATGTAATGTAGGTGTGTTCAAGTTCCAATGTTTGTTGCTCGTAATTTGCAGATCGGGCAGAATGGGTGCAGATATGGCACAAATTGCTCTGATTAATCGCTACTCAACGTTTGTAGGAAATTACTCTTTTGTAGAAAAGGAAAAACACATTCGCGTGTTCCAAGCTTTCCGTTTCAGATTTAAGCGATCTCTGTACAATGTTTCAAAGAACAACACAATTATAATCCTATTTTTATAGCCTTAGAGTACAATTTGCATTTTCTTAACACAGTAAGGTGAAATAGTTATTGCGAATGAATCACGCGCCTTTGTTGTAGCGATGAGCGCGGGTATTTGATTTACAACTTTATTCATCTTATGTTAGAGCTTAAAATATAAACGTGGTTTTTGGGCTTTTTTGTAACTGATTGTGTAGTACTTACATCATACATGTAAAGGAGCTGAAGATCTGTTATGTCATAGAAGTGGAAGATTTTTGAAAAATTGAAGCTCATTTAATACTTCAATTTCGAGTTATTCACATTGAGTTGCGTAGGTAGGCCTATAACACATCAAAGAAATATTTATTTTGTACTCGATTGATATAATTTTGGTAAAAATATTTTTTTTTTAAGAATTCTGAATTTTTTTTTAAATACCTCGTTGCTTTACCGTTTATCATTTCGGAGTTCATAAAAGGACAAATAGACAAAAAAACATTGTTATATTTAAATATATTTATATTGGGATATTTGGTGAAATCCTCAAGCATGTATTTTACCTAATATCATTGAATCAAATAATGCTTAGTAAGTAGGTAGGCACGTCTTGGTGGTAATTATTTGTAAAATGTGAGTTTTTCAAATTTGCGGATAATATTTTAAAAACTATGTGTGAATACACACTAATCACATACAATAATCTTGACGTTTATAACGAAATTACCATTAAACAGTTTTTGATATTTATTAAGAATACCTACCTTATATTTTAACTGCATCATTATTTTTTCGAAGTCTGTCACTTGGATACCTTATATGATTTTACTGTGGGTAGATCGAATGAGATTGAAATTTAGAATATAGAGAAATAGACTATGTGTCAAAGTCAAATAATTTGTTTTCTGTAGGTATTTACTGTACTTTTATGAAGGTCTTTTTTTAAAATCTGCCGCCGTGTCAGAAAGGTGCCATAATAATGAGGAGAAGAAACTCCTCAGCACATCATTTCAATAATACATAAAATAAAAATACGAAATTATTATAAAGTGGAACCGGCTGCGGATGTGAATTATTCCCAAGCATTTTTGTCATTAATATATTAATTAATGCTATAATACCCCTTTTCTATGAGTCGGGATTTAATTTGCTTTGTAATCTTCAATAGGTATAATAAATCTGTAACTGATTGCTGTCTGTAAATACAACATAAATAACTGTTTGATTTAAACTATTAATTGAATTTTAGGAGGTAAGGAATAGAACCAAATATGTTTTTTAGAATTTTTTGCTTGTTTTTTGGGAATGCAAGCTAATCTCAGATAAGGTGGATCGAATTAAATGCGGTTTTCACTGATGCACTGTACTAAGATTGTCTTATTAAAATCGGTACACACAAAAAATATTCCTTATCTGTGGCCTTTGCTAAAGCGAAGCGAGAACAACTACTCATTGTACCTTCGTATGAAAGTAATCATAGTATATATGAAAATTCGACTTACCTATTCTCCGTACAAACACTTATACTGGAATTAACCCTTAAAAGATAATAAGACTATTTTAATAATAACCCTGTAGCTGCAGCGATCTCATAACACATTTGCGTTAAATATTATACGACGTATGCTTTTAATATCAGATCAGATATTTTTAGATCACAAGAAAATTAAATTTAAAGATTTCAATGTCATAAAATATTTACACAACACAATAGAATTATAGTTAGAGTACGAGGCGACTCGCAAAGTTATTTATACGTTTCATATTAATAATTACAAAAATTTGTCTGTTGGTAAGAATAATGGGCCCGTCATGAGAGTAGTGCTCCTAGGGTTCCTTCGACAAGTGGTATGAACGGAGCCCTGTTACCAGGTCTTCCGTACGTTTGTCACTGCACTATCTCCCTTAAATTTTTGACTTACACTTTTAGAGATTTTGTAGGCATTGTTAATTAAAATTAACCAAAGAGAAAATGTAAAGGGTGTTTGACACAATCATTTTTAACCGATTTCAAAAAAGGCTTTCTTCTTTTAATTGCATTCTTTTTTCAAATATATTTTTATTTGTATCTTTTTACTAAATGTATCGACTTTGATGATTTTTTTTTTGTTTTTTTAAATTAATATTGCAACGTACCACAACGACGAGAAATCCTCCTAGCAGTCTTAAATTTTACTACAAAAAATTGAATGTGCGGATATTGCACTGTGATTGATATTGATGAATTCAAAATAAATCATTGATCGTTATATTGCGGTGTCTATTAAGGACAATCGGTCTAATAATTTCCCAGAAACAGCTCTCTCCTTGCCGAGTGCGGCGGAACATAGTCGAACGCCGTGCGGAACTCGCACTGCGGGCCCCACTCGCACTTGCCCGCTTTTATTATGGAATTCCAAATATTACCAGACAAATGTTTTGTCTACGAACAATTTAGTGTTGTTTGCACAGTTTGAGTTTGACCGTGTCGTCGGTCGCGTAATTATTCGTAGGATTAAAGATATGACTACCTCATTCTCTTGTAAGAACTTAGTATTTTGGCTTTTGTGGCTTCGAGCCATTTACGGGTCACAGTCTTCCTACGTAGATAGAGGCCTAGAATGTTCCAGAAATTTGAACTTTGCTGCCTCAACGGATTGATCTTGACCAGTGTCTCAACGATCTTACGTCTCGAGGTACTTTACCTCGGAAACTGGAAACGGAACTGGGAAAGCTAGCCTTTCTAGTAGCCTAGTAGACTTCGATACACTCCAATGCGGATTGTTTGACGAGTTAGTAAATTCCAGTGCTGAAAATTGTTGGACCTGAAAGCCTTTGAAAAGCCCAGTTGGAATTTTGTACCTGAAGGTTCGGCCAGGTGTAACCTGATCAAAGGGGAACGGCGAACCATATCAACCCTGATAGATGAAAGAAGATAGAAGGCAGTCCTAAGATTCCACCGTATACATCGGCGAAAGAATTTACAAAATCCATCCAATAGTTAATGGATAAATCCATTACAAACAAAAAACAGACAATGCTTTCCTCCTTATGTGTAGCTATTGAATATAGCGAAATTTTTGAAGGCCCTCAGGTGGCTTTGAAACTTCCGACATGTGGGTTCGTCTCTAACCGCTCTAGCACTCTGCGTAGAAGTAGTGTGGTGGACTAATCTCGAGGCCTCCTCAGGTACGAGGAGACATCATTCTCAATAAGCTATTAATGGACCCAAAGCACATTTACTGTACTACTATTTTATAAAACATTTCTCTAACTGTATACAACATAATCAAACAAAGTGACATGCAAGTTACGCAAATTCACTTTAATTAATAAGTAAAATTAAGTTAACTAGTCGATATAATGATAAATTGGTATAATTATAATCGATTTCTGTGTCAGATATCGTGAATTATAAGTGAAAATGTATTTTCTTCAATAGTGAATAGGAAATTGCGTGAATGCTAGTAAAGTTTCTTCATTAAATGCAACACAGTTTTTGTACAAGAGTTATTCTGTAATAGATTGTTATATGAATTGATAATGATAAAAGTCGATAACGTTTTACAAGTATTTGGTCAATGCCCCTGGACAAATGAACTGTTAGCGTTCACACCAAACGCTTTGAAATTGTATGGTATGGCCGCTTATTGCGGAAAAACAGACGCCATATTTTTCAAACATTTTTTAACCGTTTGGCGTGAACGCTGGCAGAAAAGGCATTTAGATCAAAGTCTAGATCGAATATTTTAGAATTCTCTGTCCTTAGACTATCACCTGGACTCGCTTAAAAACATATGACAAGAAAACCGTATAGTTAGAAAATACTTCCAAAGTAAATCCGCAAGTTTGTGAGGATGGATAGATGTTTGTTAGTCTTTCACGCAAAAAGTACTGTACTTATCCGAATGAAATTTGTCACAGATACAGATTATAGTGTATATACATAGCTTGTATAAAATAATAATAATAATTCTATACTATTTCATATACTGAAGGACTGTGGCAGTCATTGCTATCTAATAATATCGAAGACAGATCTCAAGATCCCCGAAGCAAGGAAGTAAATGAAATATTGGGCACTAGATCACCCACGTTTCATCATACCACGTTTTTAAGGATATAAAGTAACACAAATGATACGAGTTATTCTAAAAAGGACAGCACTCATAAATTATTACATTTGTTTAAATATTGATGTTGGTTGGTGTGTTTGTTTTTTAAAACCGGACGCATCGAAGGTACGGTATAGTATTTAAATGTATTCTCAAACAAAGGGCGCGCACAGGCTGCGGTGTGAAGGGAGGATCGCCGGGTCGACTACTATGTATTGTAAACCTAATTGAATCTACTTCGCCTGCTACCTCTTGAAACTTTATCGATTTTTATTTTAATTATTTAACGTGTAAGGTTTTTGAATGAACCGGAAGGATAAATGATTATACTGTTGTTATAAAATCCGAGATTTATCTATTTTATACACGCTTAGTGGATGATTGTTAATTACCTTATAATAATAGATATATTATAAGCGGTTTAATCATGTGTAAATTGTTATTACAATCAAAGATAATTGATTGTAATTGTAATAAACATTATGTATAATTTAACAGACTATTTTTTAACGTAAACACATGTACTTTTGTGACGTTTCGAGAGAATATTTTTCAGTCGATTTTTTTTTGTTACTGCTGTATCTATGATACCTGGTACATCATTTTCTTTTGCAATATAATATGGTGTTAGGAACCGTTAAAATCCAACTTAATCAAGAAAAAAATACTGATGGTTTTAACTGTTTGTCTTTCCGAAGCCAGATAGCACTGTTCATGTCATTTTAATATTTACTAGAATCACACGAAATGTAATTTTCGTAAATTAGACCCTTAATCGATTCCTAGAATCAAAAAACCCCACGTTTCAATTTTTATATGTGTATCGGTTTACGTACACACATACACATATTATAGTACAGGACGATTTCGATGCAATACCAAAATGTTGAAAGTAGCAAGACTGCGTGCGTGCGGTATACGCAGGGCCCGGCAACCTTTAAGAGTTTACTTATAATATTAAGATAAATATTTCACATGCCCATGTGAAACTGCTTTATGGTTTGAGAATATCACTTTTAAATCGTACAGTGTTCGAGGTTCGAATGTTTTATCAACAATTAGATGCATTTTGCCTACCCTTATTGTTGGCCACGGGCAGCCAGGCCAGGCCAGTATTGATAGAAAGTAAATATTACACACCACGCCTGGTTGTTCTCTTTGTATTGTATGTTTATTTCGGGTTTGCCTGTTAAAAATCATCGTGGACTACTTTATTTTTGGGGGGCAAACAGACTACTTGAGGTTGCGAGTTAAGAGAAAGAGCTAATATCGATCGCGGTGGGTGCGTGTTGGTGGTCGATTTGACACCTAATTTGTAAGGTTAAGTTTAAGCCGATGAGGGAAGATTAAGGGTTCGCCCTACATGGAGTGTGAATGTTGACTGCTTATTCTGCCCTTTCATTTACGCGTTTGTTCTTCCTCATTCGAGTTGAACGTCGATTATTGCAACTTCCATCATCAGCTTCAATTATACTTTTATTACACGATTGCGTGTTTTTCGACTGTATGAATGTTTGTATGTATGTCTATTTCTTTGGCACGCCCTGCAGCCCGGCTGGATACTTTTTGATATATGGGTTGATGTTGAAATTTTATTTTATACATTTTTAAAATGGCACCCGAAACTGAAAAATTCTGGGCTTTGGTTTGTTGTTTTCTCTTACAATAAGTGATAGGTATCATGTTGGTACATTGTACAAATTGTTAAACTTGGTAGGATTCCTGCGGAGCTAGGATTCCGGATTTGATTCTCCGTTGAGGCACGTGTTCACTTGAGATAAATGTTTGTTTTTGGGTCACGGGTTGTATGTTGAGCTGTTGGCTAAAGCCACCAGTTTTGCTGTGGAATTTGTAAGCATTTATATTCTTATAGGCTTACCTTCCTATAGTATCCTCATGGTTGTAACCTATAGCTGTCCCACTACTGGGCTCAGGTTTCCACTCACAATGTTAGGGGTGCAGGCCAAAGTCCACCACGCTGTCCAAGTGCGGATTGGTGGACTTCACACACCTTTGAGAACTTTTATGGGGAATTCTTTCCCTCACATTCTTCTTCACCGACGAAAGCAATAACTGTATATACCAAGTAACACTACTTCATTACATATTTTTATTGGATACAGGTAAAAACATGATTTAACAAGCAAAATTGGACCTTAAGAGAACTTTGTTAATATAAAAAAATAAAATAATATCCACTTAAGAGTAAACGAAATTGAAACAAAGCAACAGTATTAAACGAGCGATATTAAAGCAGGATCGGAAGTCGGGCGGCGGCGGTACAATAATACCGGGCGAACTTTTCTCATTTTAATGTTGTTCTGGCAAAGTTTAAATATAAAAATATAATGATGCGCTACGCATTAGTGAGTCATTGAGTGCGTACGTGCGCTGCCCCGCGACTTTCAACTCTACCCACGCGAATATAGAACTTACAACAAATGAAATATAAACTTTTCGAATAAAATAAAAATAACCCTCTTGGCAGCGAGGGTGGCGGCCCTCCCCAATAAAAAATATAATAACTTTTCTTTTTATTCGACGTAATGGCAACGATGTTCGTTCCGAGTGTTGTTGTCCCGCTCGCACGCCGATCATTGTAATGGGGTGCGGGATGCTCGCCGCGACCTTTGCGTTGGCTACTGCCGCCAAATGTCGCGGGCAGTGGCTCTAATGTCCCACTCACTATACTGTTTTAATAGTCTAGTATCCCACCTGATGGTAGTCGATGTACCTATGCGTATGAACGCATAATGTTTACCATATTTGTTGTTCCAAGGAATTCCTCCCCTACTACTAGGCCGACATAAAAATAGTAGCTTTTTATGTCGGCCATGTAGCTGGTACTGACGCAAAGTGTGGGGTCCGGGGTTCGATACCCGCATTAAGATTCCCCGTATCGTGGATGGCATGCATTGCACCTGAGAACATGGATGTTACATATTTATGTGCGGCCGGGAATCGAACTAAAGACTTTTCTTTCCTACTATTCTACAGGGCCGTTCAAAGATCAAAAGAGCATATTTTAACTTCGTTCAAAATAAAAGAGGTTAATCCGCCGAGTCAAATTTTGTTCTATTTTTAAAACAACCCTTCCTAATGTTCTGCGAATTACTTATTTGCTAATGCAAAATTACGTGCAATATTAAATTTTTATATTTAACATGCTTGTATAAATTTCTTATGCTTTTTAAATTCTACTATGTTTCTGTGTGCGTAAAAATGTAGATGTGTGTGCAATTAACTCTTGTTGGAAGTGAAACTTCAGAAAACTAGGATAGGAGAGAATGTGATGTACCTATAGTGTACAAAATGAAATTTATTGATTGTAAATTATTGACGTTCCTAAGTATTTTTTTATTCATACATTCAAAATTTTTAAGAGCGGGATAAGTAAGCAAATTTGCGAAGGGGTGTAATATTGGTTTCCGCCAACGCGGAAAGCGCTGGAAGCCACACAGTGAACTACTGATGATCTTATCTTAAGTTATGGCCCACTAGATGACATTTTTATACAGGTCGCTTAAGTTCTCTTGGTCGTGAGCATGTTTCGCTTCATCGTCTCCAATCACTACTATTAAATACTATTCTAAAAAAGACTTTTAGATAGTTTTAATATTTCCCAATTTTTATTATAAACAATGTCATATTACACGTAGCACAATGAAACGGTCCAATTGCATTGGACTTAACCCTCAACCGCCGCATGTCATTTACCCACTCTTCACGGCCGTTATTAGCCCGGTCGGTCGGATCGGCCATCTTATAAAAACAAGGTTCTCTGTCATATTAGTGTATTTTACTTTGATTACAAGTGTTTAAATCGTAATAATATGTTATTATAGCATTTCATAGAAAAATATTACAAGTATAATTCTGTATTGCCGTGTCATTTTCATTAATTTTGAGTAATTTGTAGTTCTTACTGAGGATCGTTTTTAACTTTAACAGTTTTAAATATCGTTATATAGGTACCTAACTATTTCATTTTAATTGGCCATAATAATAATAATATTTTGTCTAATACATAAAAAATACATGCAAACACATTAATACGTCGAAAAAGTATTCCCTAAGTCGCAGAAAGTGTCAATTACAGTTTCACAACACACATTTCACAATCACATAAATTTTTGCCGCGACCCAAAATTCGATCCAAGGCCTTTTGCGTCACAGGAAAACGTAAGACTCAGGAAGACTCAAGGCTTAAAACTATTTCATGTTAAAAAAAGTATAAAATACTTATTTAATTATTTAGGTAATTACCTAAAACGTCTTTGAGTTTAAAAGTTATATCCACAAGTGTGACTTGACATCGTCGTTAACATGAATGTAATATTCCATACTATTATATATATTAAATAAACATTTAATATAAACATCAAATAAATTACCCATTTCACACTATAAAAAATACTTTTT
>DWJZ01000448.1:0-32581 GCA_018249125.1 Asbolis capucinus
TTTAGTCCGGCGACAAAAAATTTTGGTGTACCTGACGCATGTCGCATTCCATTAGTTTCATACCTTCACTACAGATGGCAGTAGTAGTCATTAACAACTTGGACCTTATTTTCATGGAATTTAGTGCAAATTCGACAATAAAATTCGAAACGCTACGTCTACCAAGTCTACAGGTAATCTAAAATAATTATAGACTGCCATAATAACAATATATTACAAGGTAGTATGAAACAGTAATTCTGAATAATAGCACGAGTACCTAGGAACACTAAAGCATGTACTTTATGCTCAAGCCGTTGTATAACTTTTGTCTGCGGTTCCGCTTGCTTCGCTGTACCACTAACCCCATTAATCTCGGAATTAAATTATAGCGCAACTCGAAATTACGTTCCTAGGAGACGAGACAGTAATATATCTGTGTACTGATGTTCTGATATCAAGTCTTGAATATTAGCTTGGTAATTTTAAACTGTATATACACTAGCTTTTTCTCGGGGCTAGTCTCTCCTTTGTCTTTTGTTTTTTTTCTTCCGTCTTTTTCTTTTTCGCTTTGTCTTACTCCTACACACGATCTACACTACATCGACCGCATGACTATAAAATTTAGCGAAGAATTGAACCCAGTCGCTTTGTAGGCAAGTACTAGAATACAGTTCCGTTAAATAATGGCTTCAGCCCATACTCACTGAACACGGGTGTCTTCTCAGGAAGAGGAGGCCTAGAACTCTACCACGCTGCTCCAAGAGTAGAGGAGTTAGGGGCAAGAGTCGGAAGTTTTTGTGCTGCCCCAAGGCCTTCAACAGAGCTTAACGATTGCTATTTAACGAGCCGGTACCAACGGCTTTCAAAGCACGAAAGCGCTCATGAAATTTTGCGACTGCGGTCACCCATCCTCCTACCGACCGCGGCTTCTGTTGCTTAACTTTTCGATCGCTTACAATTAAAACAAGCCGATGAACACTGCAACTTCACATAACAACATATTCATTTTATATTATAAAATACGACCTAATAAACAGCAAGTATTGAATTGTAACATAGAAGTAAAAGTTATAAGGGTTTACGATCAATAAACGTTCCCTACCAAATTAATGGTGACGCGCGCCCGCGTGTACTTTACGACGTTTTAAGTGACGGCTAATACGCTTTTATGTCACTGTGACGAGTTGGACGTCGAGTTTCTAAAGTTGTATAGAAAATTATAGGAAAAATTGGTACTTGTCCGTCTGAGAAATGAAACTAAGTGACATTACGCAAAACATGTGAAAAATTCTTATTTTTTTATTATGTAAAAAGAAACTATTTAAAATATTAATCGGATCTACATATTTTTGTATGACAACACAGGGCATGGTAGGTAGAAAATGGGTAACTATTAGCATTCGTTAAACCCTGTCGGAGGGCTTCGAGTGGCATAAAAAATACTTGAACACTTGGGTTGGCCACCAACCCCTACACCAATTTGAATGTCTACGAACATTATCTCTCAGATTCCTCAGAAGTTTTGGCGTTCAAATTTTAAATAAATTTCTTCGAAACAAATACAAAACTACAAAGGTTTAAAATACACATATTTTATTTCAAATTTAATTATTTAATATCTGTGTACATAAAATATTATTCTTCATTATCTCTTTTAAAAGCTCAACATGTTACGTTCTTAGCTACTCAATTAACTCTTTTAAAAGGCTACTACAAGTTACGTATATACGAGTAGCTACTCTAATAATCAACCCATAAACATCTAAAAAACCTCCATCTCAGTTATGACAGACGTGCACAGTAGTCAACGGATTAAATCCACCATCCAGTTGTCTTGTACACTACACAAACCTACTACGTAAACAAATTAGTGGCAATGTTGACACAGAGTTAACTAATTGACTAGAGAACCATCAATCTAGACGTCTTAAGCCTAGGCTTACGGTATAAATCACTTAGCATCCACTAGCCGCGTTGTACGTCTGTGTATTATAATGATGTATTAGGACCGTTTAGTCTAGTAATGAGTAACCGGAGAAGTTTAACCTGAAGTATAGATCCAGGGTTCCAGTCTTGGCTGGGGCAATTACTTATGTACGATTTTTATCGGCTTACGGATGTTATTTTGTGTGTGTGTTGTCCATGGGACCCGCGACAAGGGGAAAATTTGCGTGAGAGAATGAGTGTGTAAGAGGAAGCAGCGATTACTGCCTTTGCTTCTAGAGAGAAGCTCGCTTAATAGAGATTAAGACACGGGTCGAAATTCTTTAATAATATATTACCGCATTTTTGCGCTTCTACCCAATGGTGAATAGTGATCCAAAAATGGTTTGAAGCCTGCATTCAAGACATATAGGCTCGCGTCAGACGGACAATCAGATATGAGTGTCTTATAAATAGTCCTACTACGGAACCCTGGTACAGAAATCGTTTCGCAGCTACAGATAAATTGCCACGCCGCGCTGGGCCCGACAGCGGTCCAAATATTATCCAAAAGGTCCATATATCAGTCTTGTCACGAGACCTATCAACAAGGTATTGTTTTATTTCTTGCAGTCTTAGGTCTCCGCCATGGCAGTGAATCTTTTGAGGAGAGTCATGTTGAAGACACATTCGTGGACACACACGCGGGAAGAGAAAGAAACAAGGGAAGTATATTGCTGCAGCAACTCAAATGACCTCAAATACATAAACAGCAGAAAGAGTGATAGAAGATGTATGGGAAAAAGAATGACTAAACGACGGGGAGAAAAAGAAGATAACTGGCTCTCGAGCTTCAAGCCGGAACACGACCAACTTTTGGCAGCTGATTCAAACAAGACGATGGTAGCTACCCAGAAGTGATTCCCAAAAAATACTTCCTTAAAACCCTACCAGTGAGCAGCTGACTTCTGTACGCCTTTTATGAAACCCTGATTTGACATCCCAGCATGGGATTGTGGTTTGTATTCTAAGCCGTCCAAATACAGCGGAATACCAGATGCTAAGTGATTACCGCCGCCCATGGACATTAGCAACTAGCAAAGGCACCTTGATCTTGATCCTTGATCTAAGGTATATCAGGTTGATATACTATGAAGTTTATTCAGTAATAGTAAAAATATTACTAAAAAAGTACAAAAAAAGGTCAAAATACTATGAAGTTTATTCATTAATAGTAAAAATATTACTACAAAAAATGTAATAAAATATACTCGAATGAAAAACTCAGGCGCAAAATACAAGTATTTTCGTTTTCATTATTCCAACACTACGAACGTCCACTGCTGTCCGTTTATTAAAACCTGAGATTAAAACTCTTTGAGTCGGTTATGCCAAACCACCACAAAGAAAATATGTATAATTTAATACATCCTACTACTCGTAATATTACAAACATGAAAGTTTGTAAGAATGAACAGAAACATCCATCTGTTTGTTGCTCTTTCACGAAAAAACTACTTGACGGATTTGGATGAAACTTTACAGTAATATAGGTTATACATTTGAATAATATATAGGTTACAATTTGTAATGTTTCTAAGTAATTTTGGTCATAACATAATGACATGTCTGTTAAGTCAGAAAAAAATCTGCCCTCTTAGAAGTATCTTGGTGTACGCTGCCTAAACCATTGGAGTTACACAAAGATGATGTACCGTAGGGTTGTTTGTCTCGAAAATATACCCCATCTTGTACGAACCCATGTTTTATGGAAATAAAATTATTGTTTTATATTTTTAATGTTGATTTGTCACTGTCGTTAAATATTAAACAACAAAGGTAAAATTTGTGTATGAACACCGTAAATTATCTTTGATTTTGAAGTAAAATTCGACAACGAGACGCGCAAAGAGGCGACACCTTCTATCCTAAGTGAGGCCCATGCGTACTTAAGTGGATTTTCGTGTAAATGTTTTCAGATGATATGACATTTACCTTAACCTTATTACTATGCCACACGAAAACATATAGTACCTACTATAATCCCAGGTAAATAAATTTGAACTTACGAACAGTTTTATACCTAGATTTGTGTTAGACGAGCGAGTGGAATTTGTGGTAAATGTTAAACAACATATTTTGATCCCAAAGAGAATAAATTTGTATAATATTAAATTATTAATAACAAAAATGGGTTGAACGTATTGGTGGCCCACTATTGAGCACGTAGTGAGGAGGCTTAGAGCATACTCCGCTTCCATTGGTATCAGTTTAATGGCTAAGCCAAGTGTCGAAGGTTTTTATGCAACCAGAAGGCCTATCTCGTGGCTTAGCGATTTCTATTTAGCTATAACGACCGTCGGTTTTTCGTGCCCTCCGAGGCACGGATGCGCTCGTACATTTTTTGCCACCAGCGGTCACCCATTCTTTTCGCGTAGGAAAACATCCACGTATATCTCTGAAATTACAAAACGGATTTTGACTATTCCCTTCTCATTACGTCCATTCTCACTTCGTCTTTACAGAACTTGTAGGTCCCAGAAACTTACATTTGTTACCTTATTTTGAAAAAAAAGAACTTTTCGAATCGAATTATATTTTAAAATATTGATAACAAAATGTAACAATATTCCTTAATTTCATCAGCATCTTAGGGTTAAAAAAAAGAATAGGGAGAGGCAATTTATTCCAATTAAGCTAAATGTAGCGACGGCCGAATTCCATTCAAGAAAATTGGGAGCTATTAAGCCTACGGGCGTTCTAAAGTCGATATCGTATCTTCGGTTTTAGCGATGGGATTCTATCAAATTCTCGTCGCAGAGTAAACACGGTTAAATTGCCTCAATGATCTGATTGGCGCTCACGACGCTTCAAAAGAAAAAATATTGGTTGTGTCAGACAACCGCAGGGTTCCGTAAATTTTTTATAACTAAAGATTGACATCAGCGCTAAAACCTCATCCGCCAATATACAGTATTTTGTTCTACCATAAATAAGAGATCGCTTGACCACGATCCCACCTGATGGTAAGTGGCGCTGAAGTCTTCGATGGTAGAGCGCACTAACTTAGTAGAAGCCGATTCACTCTTGACATTTACATTGTACTCGAAATGAAATACCGACTTATCGTTTAGTGTGACAGCGGCCGTCGTTAAGAGTAATCTAATTGAGTATAGTTTTATGTGTCAAAAAGTATCGAGGAACGTTTTTTAATTAAGTTAAAAGAATAAAATCCTAGCGTTTGCTAAATATCGATATGTGGGAGGAATTAAATAGGTACTGAAAAATGTTTCATGTGGACGTAGTCGGGGGCAAAAGCTAGTTCATTAGTTCATTCTAAGTTTTCTGAACTAATTACTTATAAGATGGATTTTCTGATCTAATTAATGTAGACAGATTTCATGCGTAACTTAACCGTAACAAAATTAAACCATTTTAAAGCTTAATATTTCGCTAACGGATACCTAAATAAAAAATTGATCATCGCAAGCCCATCATGATTTTAAAAGACCTATTCAACAATAATCCTCACGTTGGTTTAGATCATATCTACTACTACCATCTATAGTGAAGTTCTCGAACTTATGTAAAGAACTAATTATACTTGTCATTTTGATACACAAACAAGATTTATTGAAATATTAAAAAACACAAGCTTTTATTTTAGACCCCTAATATAAAAAAACACAATATTTCATAACTGTATTGTTAGCCGTTGAGGAGTTACTTTGTTTGGAGCCAATCCTGAACGTAGTATCAGGTCATACTTATCATAAAAATGCATTGGTATGAGGACGGAATGCTTATGAAAATATTCAGTTCCGTAGTGTAAGACTGGGTCTAATTAAGCTTACAAGATTTGACCCCTACACTTAACAAACAAATATACAATTATACTAACATATTAATATACAGATGTACACTGCAAGTTAAATAAAAGCTTGTAAAAAATTAGTCTTCTGAGGAATCTTTCAAAATCTATCCCATTTTAGCAGTAGGGAAGACAGGCATTTAAAAAAAATGCTAGACTTCTTACAGCGAAAAGTCGATCCATGTACACTACAGAACCCTAAAAATTGATTAAGATTGAATGAGATTCTTTATACGTTATTAATAACGATCAATTCTGCCCTATAAGATCCGATTACAGCGAAAAATTTAATTGGTGCCTCGGGTTTAGGAGGCTTCTGGGGATCCATCGTCGATAATAACCATCAGGTATGTATGTATATACATACCTATTACCTAGGCCATAGGTATATTATAGGTATATTACTTAGGCCAATTTTAATTTCAAAATTTAATTAAAATTATTAAATTAATATCGTTAAGTAGATCATCATATGATGTGATTGGAAATCAAATAGGCAAAGTTTCAACGGATTGGGCTGTCTTCCAGTCGCGTAGCTTGGCGTGGGCGTGGGGCACTGTCCACGATTTCGCAATTAAAGGACCTTACGATGTGTGGGATGAAAAATTTATCTGGGAACCAAATAGTTAAAGTTTCAACGGATTGGACTGTATTCCAGAGACCCACCCAAGTGCCGGAAGATTTTGATACATGACGGCCTCCGATTTGGCTTGACGATTGCTATTCCGTTGTTACCGGGAGCGACAACGTGCCCTCAGAAGCCTGTGCTTCTGAGCACGTTAGCACCTATGTAGGCGCTCACGAAATTTTTGCCAGTGGTCGTTCATCCTCCTACCGAGCGCGCCCGCTGTTGCTCAACTTTTTCGATCGCCTACAATCGAAACAAGCCGCCGGGCTATGAACGCTTCAGGACACTATCCAATAAATATTTAGGTACAAACACAGTAAGTTAAATGAACTCGTATTGCACAGAGGAATACCATCGGTTTACTAAGTCACGCGATTTCGTGTGCCAATTGGCATAGCAACATTCAATTCTTTTAGTAGTAACACTAGTCGAAATTGAAACTATAAAAAAGTAATAAAAAATAAAATATTCTGTATTACTTTTTCAATGGCATATACAAAGGACATGCTATTCTATACAAAATTGCAGTATCTTATAGAGGGGGTTTGCTTGTGACGTTCTTGGTGAAATTCTTCCACAATCTTGTCATAAGGGCTGCGTACATTGGTGAATCTGGTGTTTTGACATTTAATGCAATGCAATCTGGCGACTGTCAGGTGTCAATATGGCGGCTGTCAGCTTCCAGTATTTTAATTTGAAACACAGCCAATATCGGGCCGATCAAATAGACGCTTCTGTGTAAAGCTGTTAGCCTATCCAGTTATATATATATATATATATATAGATAGATGAGAGACGGGCTTATTTAAACACTTATAGTCTGTATTCCATATTCAAACCTTCACGCTCTTATTTTATATTACTTCTTCATTTGTCCTCCGCCTTTTTTGTATGTAATTTTTCCCGAATCCCCGAAAGTTATCCCCGAAAGCGGGGCTAAGCCTGACCCACACGTGACATTTAATTTTGATATAAAAATCAAAACGTTGCCATAATCAGGACGTCTAGCAATGCTATTGGGCACCTTTTGAGTTTTATCTGCGATAAAACGAGTGCATAACAGTCACGACTTGTAACTTACGAGAAGAAGTAACAAAGATACTACATATATCCATCCATTCACACAAACTTTCGCATATATAATTTTAGTAGGATGTGATGGGATGTACATATATCAGTCACAATATTAACTGTATAGTTTTAGACAAACATAGGCATAAGTACATGGTATTCTCGTTTTAGGACGTTTCTAATAAAAACCCTCTAACCCTCGCACCCCAGGGATGAGACACGCCTCATTCCTATCTACACGTCACAAACGGTCTATGTTTGATAATTATTTAATTAACCCTCACTAATATCACCCCAGCAATGGGAGGGTTAAGCGGGTATGAAATTATATCGCTTTATTTATCTTTGTTTTACACAAATAAACAATTGTTTTTTTATTATTTGTTTTGGGTTATTTTTCTGTTCAATATTCTAATTATACATATATTCTATTTAAATGCAATATTTTATTAAGTTAATTCCAAATTCAAAATTCATTTACTCATGAAATGAAATAAAATGAAATGAAAACTGTTTAATTCGTCTTAGGAACCAAAATCTCACTTAACGAAAGTCAAAATTTTACAATACAAAGTCCGTACTTAATACCTATCTGTAATCGGCTTTATAAATAATACAAACTTAGGACTACATATGTACGCTAATGTAGGCCGGAAGGAAAAAAACAGTCGGCGGAAAAAAAAGTAGGTATTTATACGACAATGAACGTCATTCTTTGTGTCTACCGTCGATTCACTGCAATGGCATCACAAAACTCAGCCATATTTTAAATAAATACACAAATAGCAAAGTATTCAAATAACAAACATACACATATGAACTACGCGGAGCTGGCGGTATAGTTATTTTCAGGTGTATTCATAAAATTATCTATCCGTTAGTTTGTAAGTTGCGCAAGTGATATTGTCTTTTATACTTAAGAGGGATATGTACATATTAATACGTGAAGTGAACTTTGCACCCCTTTTTACGAAATTTACGCGGCCAGTGGATTATAAAATTTGGCACGTTTTCACGGAAAATGACTGCAGTATGCTACTATTTTATATAAAAATGCATTCGAAAATACAAAATAAAAGCATTATAAAACTATAAGAATATTTTTTTTTGCGAGAAGTGTATATGTGACCGGAAATGTATGAAATGTGGGAATCGTGTAAAACTCCTAGGAAATGTATACAAATCCGAAGCTATTTATGAAATGTATAAAGTATTGTTTTAAAAATTATGTAACACATACACATCCAAGGAAATGCATACATTTCCTACTTACTTCTTAAATTATTACAGCAACCTAACAAGCCTAACTTATAATCCTACTTTTTAGTACTGTTAAGCTTTTCATATAATCGCAGCGACACTAACGCGATCGCCTGATCTGATGATGCAATACACTCCCCTCGCCCCGCTATCCCCGCGTACATATTGATATATGACATGTATTACATTTCCGATTGCTATTTAGGGCATGTATAAATTTCCGATTGCTATTTAGGGCATATATACATTTCCTAGGAAATGTTTGAAATATAATTAATTTTTTAAGCGATTTTAGAAATTACATACATTTCCTAGGAATTGTATACAACGACGGATTACATACATTTCCGTTAACATATACATAGATTGCGTAACAAAAATTTGTTTCGGTATTTTACGTAAACTGATGTTCCCAGTTCAAAAGGGCTCGATTGATTTATGTATGTATGTGAATGTATTAATTATTCATCGATGTTTGGTTCATCGCTGAAATTCTGTATGTTCTGAAGATTCTTTTTAATATTAAAAGAGTTTGCCTAAGACCTGCTCAGTATAAGGTCAGACCCGTGCTCAGTGGGGGGCCATCAATTAGTTAAGGCTCTAGCCTAGAAACACGATTCGAAACAGTATTAAACGCAGCAACGCCTGTATTCAAAATATTTATTACAAATAAACAATGGAATCTTTCCTCTTTATAATATAAATATAGACTTGTACTACGAATTTGCGGCCTAACTAGGTACAATGGGTGATATTTGTGTCAACGTAAAATTATCTTTCAATCATTGGTTTCAACGAAAACAGATACACATATGAAGTATATATTCTTATAGTAGTATAGTCATGCGTACAGTATTTTGTATTAAATTTGTATGGGAGGCGACATCTAGTATATTCTTGATCCAAGGTTATAAGTGTTATTTGTCAAGAGTAAATTAGAGACCGGCCGGTTAAGCTGTATATAAACTGCGTTTAGTTCACGCCACTAATGACAAGACACACACAGACTCGTTACTAATTACAAACACCGTGCCTCCAGAGTCACATACCTGCGCCCCGGTATAATTGAAGCAACATGTGACCTATTGCTTGGGCCATCGCCAAACCGTGATTGATGGCTCGACATTGTACACTTCGACCACGACGCAGTATCGAATACCGTGCGAGCCGATGTTTTCTGTGGTATTTTAGAGCAGGGAACATGGATAAAAATTGATAGATACCTACACCTAACTTTCTACCACAACTGAAAAATCATCATATCTGGGCTCTCCACTTGCAATTTGAGGGGTACAGGCCATAGTCCACCACGCTGGCCAAGTGCGGATTAGCGGACTTCACACAGCTTCGAGAACTTTATGGTGAATTAAAGAGGTTTCCCTACGATGTTTTCCTTTACCGTAGCAAGTCATAACAACTTCTGATACAAGACCTCTCCTTCAAAAGACCAACATACAAATCACTTAATATCACTAATCTAAAATAACGTTTTAAAAACTATTAATTCAGCTTTAACCCAAAAATGGCCTACTACTGAGCACGGGTCTCGCCTCATACTGAGAAGGCCTAGAGCATATCCCACCACGCTGCCACTGAATATTGGTGGAAGGAACAACCAAACCAAATGTCGGATTTTATTTCATGCCAGTCGATGGCCTCTGACTTGGCTTAACGCTATCTAACGATAACAACGAGGACCGATGGCTTTACGTGTCCTAAAAAGCACATAGATAAGCATTATTTATACTTTATCAAATTAATTGAACAACTTAGTGTTACATACTATGTAGTTTTTATATATTTGCACAATTTATGTTTTGACACGGTATTTGACATTCTAAACATAAAAAATATAATTTAACAATGCTCAAACGATGCCATGCGGACCGCGGGCCGCGGGTTGCTGACCCCTGTTCTACACTAAAGTGAATATAATAACAGCTCCCCATACAATTAAAATACTTTATCGTCAATATTGTATGATACGATACTTTCGTGGACATAAATGTTAATATTACATTTCGAGACCTCTAGTGGTTACAATCATTAGCACCAAAATATAAACAATACACATATACACACAAGTGTATGTATGTGTGAAACTTGACACAAATAGGGCCATTAAAGTTTCATATACGGGTGTCAGCAGTGTGGCTCGAAAGCAAGGTCAAGTCGCTTCAAGTAACAACTATGGTACAAGTTATAAACTTTACCTAATTTAAAAAAAAAAAAACAACAAATAAGCATTCATACTGCCGCACTAGGATTCTCTGTGTCATAGGCCTTATATTACTTAAGAGGCAACCCATAGAAACGCACCCTAGAATAAACATTCATCTGTCATATAAATGTCCTCCCTAGGAATAAAACCGTTGGTTTTGCCTTCATAATTACTCACTTTGCCTACCTACCTAGTATTTTTCTATTGTTTGTAGCGGTAACAGATAGAATGGATAGGTGTCTTACCAAAGCAGGAAATGAACTGAAAGTACTGAGGATGTTTACCTGAAAGGAAAACATATTAAGAATATTATTAGATATCAAGTGTAAGTAGCTGACAAGTCAAGCTATGCTCCATATCTATATAGTTGTACGTAGCACCACGACTAAACACAATTTATTATATCAACAATAATATATCGCATCAATAAATAGATCATACCTTGTAATATCGTCAAAAAAATGTCTTTTAACATTGTCAAAAAATAAAATACAAGATTTTTTTCACATAAGAAGACAGGAATAACAATTTTCAAATGATAAGTTTTCTTATTTGTTCCTTTAATATGTACAATTTTAAACTTTTTACATGTGGGACCGCCTAATGGCAAGTGACGAGTCTTCACCTACCCACAGTGCAGCAGCGTGGTGGTGTATACTCTAGGCCTCCTCAGTTTGAGCAGAGACCTGTGCTCAGTAGTAGTTCAAGTGACGATTTTGTCTCGGGCGGTAAAGATGATTTAAAATATGACAAAAAACTTATATTTACATAAAAAAAGTTACGTAAATATCAATATTATATATGTATGCATTTCTGTAAATCTTTACGTAAAGAGTAAAAATAGTTCTTCTGACATAAACTTTGAAACTATACATTTAACATTGATTTTTCAATGAAAAAATATTATGTTGGTGTTACGAGTTACGACCAAAACCGAAATAAAGTTACAGTATTTGCGGATAGTAAAACGGAGTTCATCGAACCGCCGGCGCCTATAACTTACATGGTAATGTCAACATTTTACGAGTTACGAGAACCAGTCATTTAGGGAACAATATAATATTAAGCAAAAATCATTTCTTTGAGCTTTTTGCGGTTTACCTTTCATATGGGCGCAGACAAGGTACTTTTGGCAATTACTACAATAACTCGAATCGAAATATGTATATCACGCCTCTGGTGGCGGCTGGTGCTACCCGTGTGTCAAATGATGCCTGATATTCATGTGTAGGAGGACATAATATCCTACTAATATTAATAATGAGAAAGTTTGTGAAGATGTTTGGATATTTGGATGTTTGTATTTCCTTTAAGTTTTAACCTTTGTACGGATTAAAATGAAACACAGGCACACGGATGGATCAAATCCACATAATCATCATAGGATAAATTTTATCCCGATTGTAGGTTTTCTGGGATGATGTGCATGAGTTATGTGTTTATATGTTAAACGCAATAAGATTTAAGTTGGAACAGATTTAGATTATAGTTTGGAATAACACAAAGCTGCGATCAGAATCTAGTAGTAAATATTTGTAGTTAAAAAAGATAATATTTGACCTGTTTTGGAATAAATACGTCCATTATTTCTTTGCTAAAGTTACACTTACATAGTACGTTACAGAATCGTTTGTTAAAATCTCAACTAAACAGAGCAATCTTGGTTGTGTAGATTAATGATTCGCAGTCCATAAGAAATTGTTAATAATTATGTATAATAAACTACACAGACAACCGAAATAGTATTCGTCATAGATAAGAGTACCTTTTTTTTCAAAGGCAACCTTTATACACTTACTACCACACGTAAAGTCGTTATTAGTATCTCAAACCACTCCTCAGTACATATTTTCCATACAAATTCTGTCCTAAGAAGCGATTTAAGTACCCATTAACCACTGTAAGTGAGGCACTTAATGTGACTTTGACATGACTAACATTATCGAGTTGGCCGTGAGTTTCGCAACAACGGTAGCCCTCGTAAACTACAAAAGACTATAACTCAGGAAACCAAGAAATCCGATTTTACGTTTAACTGGAAAAAGAGTTATGCGGTATTAAAAAAATCAAAGTAATCTTGCAATTTACGACTTAGCTTGTTTCTTCACCGGGGCCGAGCTCGTAGAGGTTTCAAATTACAATGCACATCATTATAAATCCTAGTACATACATATACAATAATGTTTCAAAGCCTTCAATAGGCACCCTTAAATGACTAATATCATAAATTTGATAATGAAAATTACACGCGGTTTTTTTTAAATTAAATAAATAATTAGCAGTAAAAATATTTTTAATAACAATAAATAAATAAAAATATTACTTATTGACTTACGTCACTTTAAACTCAACCCATACAATTACTGAATCGCGAAATAAACGAGCGGAGATCGTATAACAGTTTGTTATTCTTTAACCCTTCATTATCCTTTAAACGTATCTCCTTACAAACTATCTGAAGACACAAAAACCCTACCGTCGCGGTGACAGGGCACAACACAATGACACATTCCCAACAAAACTCAGTAAAAGGGTTTTAACGAATACAGCCGAAAAAACGGGCCAAAACGCTAACTGTTGCGACGCGGGGAATGAAATAAAACGAGTTCCCTCCACAAAGGAGCCGGGGTTCTCGGAAACCAGTATGGGGACCAGGTCGAGTTTTATGGCGGTCTCGTATCGCTTTCGCAAAATATCGCCATGCCTTTTTTTTCATTTATTTTCGTTTTTGGGAGGTTTTTGATTTAGTGGATGGTCGCCTGGATAGTTCAAAGGCTGTGGACCTTCGCGTGCACATTTTGTTTAATATTCTGGATACAATTCCTACTACATCTACTTCACAGATTCTACCGAGGTCGTGAAGATTTCTAGAAAAGGCGAAGGTGTGAGTTAGGACGAAGAACTCTCAGATCTCTTATGGGCCTCTCACAAGAAACGACTACAGTGGTGAGACACCAAGCCGTGCACTCGGCCGAAGACACTGTCTGGCTACTGTTATCGTCACGTGTGAGAGACCCGTGATTCTAGCGACTCTCTCGCTACACACATCGCTCGGCCGAGCATTTTCATAGGTACCGCATACTCGGCCGAGGGCACTGTCTCGCCACTGTACTCGTTACTTTTGAGAGACCCATGACAGGTACATACATGTCTTATACAATCATCCACAATCTGTCCAATATTAATTCATGTGTATTTTGGGTTGTGACTCCATCTATCTTTGACTTCAAACTAACCTCCTCAGCTCGTGGTGCACTCTGCTGAACAACGGCCGAGGTCGTGGTGCAACAACCAGTAATGTCTGTGGGCTGCTGTGATCACATAACATCAGGTGGCCCGCCAACTCATTAAGTTGCTAAAGGCATAAAAACTATATGGTGGTGCACTAAAAATTGAATTCAACTCCAATTGACCGCTGGGTGAGCCATTGCCCAAAATTGAGCACACGTTTTACCTTATGACCTAAAAGCCCTAGACCATACTTTACCACGCTGCGCCATCGCGGATTGACACACAAACCTGCTAACATCCGTTCAACTCATAAAATGACACACTTAAAAATGTCTATCAAAAAATGGCCAGCGCTGATTCGAACCCCGGACTAGTCAGAGCTACGTAACTGGGCTATAGGGTCATCGTTCTGGTGTAACAATACACGTGTAGGATATAAATGACAAATAAATAGATGTTGTAACAAGAAATACGAAATACAGACACAATACGTGATCACACTTTCTATATTATGCGTTCTATGCATGTTAATTTAAGTTATTTATAGTTAGTTATAATAAGGAGGTGATAGCCTACTGGTTTGAACCTTGGTCTCTCGAACTAGAGGTGTGGGGTTGAAATCTTGCGGCGCGCACCTAAAATTTTCAAGATATGTGCGCATCAGAAGTTGATCACCACTGGCTACGGTGAAGGACAACATCGTGAGGAAATCTGCACCTCAGAGAGTTCTCCATAAAATTCTCGAAGGTTTCCACCAATCCGCACTTAGCCAGCGTGATGGATTGTGGTACCCCTCACATTGAGAAAAGAGATTCGAACCCAGAAATGTGACCGTATTGGATTTCAATGATGAATATTATAAAGAGGAAAGATTTGTATGTTTGTTACTTTAAAACTCAAAAACTAGTACATCAATTTTCAAAACTATTGCGCGATTAGAAAGCTTAAATATCACTGAGTAACATAGACTTTATGGCGAAGGATTCCGGAATAGGGGCGTCTATCAAAGACCGTGAGGCTCAAGCACGTGGTCGGATTTCTACACAGTTGAAATAAACCTAGATGTCCCCTTCGAAACCCAGACAAACCTTTCCTAAGGAAAATTAAAGTGAAACTTTCTAAGGTCCAAATATCTATAATTACCTAAATTCATGTCCAATTGTGAAACCTACACGTTACAGTTAGAACAACGGATAAATCGTTCAAACACTCAAAAATAGATGTCGCTACTATGTTCCTTTTTTAAATTGAAAATTCTTGCATTTCAAATTTAATAAACTGACAAAAACGTCACAAGTTTACAGAGTCCATTTTGGCCATAGACAAAGTTCTTCATTAAATACGACTATTTCAATTCGTATATTTCAATATTGATGTTTCCTTAGTGGAGTGCCGCATGAATGTTAACATTTATAAATGGCCGCCACGGACGAACGGAGAAAGGGAATTGGACTTAATTGTGTGCTACTACGACTAATCAATCACTAGAGGGAACAACACGGGAGAACGAGAAAGATATATATTATTATAGATAAAGCTGAAAGATGGTGTTTTGTGTCTCAGTGGTTATAAAAATACCTATGTCTAATAAATACGCGTGAAAAAAATACTAAGCAATATAATTTGGAGATATTGAAGTAAATAATTCAAACATTATGTCAATTAAAAAAGATAACAAAAAATTAGCACAAATAAATCCATACTAACATTATACACGTGAAAAAAAATGTGTTTGATTGTAGCCCGTTTTACCGTCGAAACAGAGCGACGGTGTCGTGAGTGGCAAGGACAACACAACACTGTCCAAAACACCAAGAACAGACATCTATTTGTAAATGCATGCGCTGGCCGACTCCCAAGCTCACAAAACAAAAATCAATTATAAAGTGCCCTCACTTCCAAAATAAAACCACAAGTGAATTCCTAAACGTATTCGCTCTTCAACAACATCGGAGGCTTAAAAATCAATTGCTTCACTAATGATTTAGCTCATTAAGGCTTAAATTATGGTATGACAGGGGATCAGGTAATTGACCTCATGGAGATTTACTCTCTCCCTGAAAGACCTCATGTCAGTAGGTTTTGTTGTTTTTAAGTACAATGGATTAAAAATAATTACAAATTGCTTTACAAGTACTTAAATCTTTTGTATAAGGAATAACCGTTAGTAATATTATAAATTCGAAAGTAACTCTATCTGTCTGTTACCTTTCACGTCTAAACTACCGACCCAATTTTGATGAAACTTTGAATGAAACTTTTTATCACAAAAAAAGGCTTGAAAGTGTTAAAATAAGGGATGAAAGTTCGAAGAATCGAAGATATAAGCAAAACGCTTTGTATTCATGAACTAGATATGTTATTAACTGTAGAGGGATAAAGACGAAGACCAGGTGAGAAAGGGGTATACAACGCAGACGTAGTCGCGGGAAAAAGATAGAAAATAATATAAGCGTATCGCCAATGTGTATATAAATTATCAATTTAGAAATAAAGTTTGAGCATCTCACGTATTTTTTTAAAGTTCTCTTACTGCTTTGTAGCTTCGTACCCATTTCATGGAAGATTCCTATGACTGTTTTCAGAATGATATATGACTGTAATTCATGTGAATACAGCCTAAACACACGTATTCCAGCAGCAGGAGCAATGTGGTGGAGTATACTCTAGGCTTCCTCAGTAAGGAAAGATCCTTGCTCTGTAGAGGGCCATTGAGACGAAAATGTATTGGCAATTGGTGAAAAGATTGATGGTTAATTGATCGAAGTACTTTAACGTTTGAACATAAAACGAAGCACGCACATTATTTCAGGACTTATCCCAAACAAAACATATCTCACACACCCCGTTACATGCCATAAAGTTAACCAGTTACAGGCAAGAAACGTAAGATGGCCCGCTAATTTCATTGCACCTTAAACGCAAAGCGAAATGCTATCACGTACCAATTGGCATTCTCAACGTTTAAACACGAAAAAACTGGACGCTGGAAACGAAACCAGATTAATTTACTGCGGACAAATTAATCGAATTAGCGACGAGGACGGAGAAACTCCGGGATCAACTAATAGCGCAAAAAGGACGGTAATTGTTGAATTATGTGGTTACTCGGCGCGAAAGGAACCATTTTATTGGTGATGGCAACATTTTTTCAACACTTACAAGATAATCCAGAATTAAACTTCGAACGATAGTTTGAGAAAAACACAGATAACCTAGAAACTTGAAATACACTGTCATTACATTAAACAAATTTTAAATTCGCAGAAAATTTTACTTAGGCACTTGAATAAATGTTGAAAACAGCCGACAACTAAAATTAAATATTGAAGTAGCTAAATTCGCGGTGGCCGCTAATTTCACCAATGGAATTTAAACAAAAGTCCCGAACTTCACTTTTCAAAGCGAAACTAGCTCGAATTCCCGCCAACTTTTTGCGGCGGCCATTTTGCGTGCACGCATAAAAAGATAGCGGCATTGTTTTCTATAGAAATTTGCGGTTCGTACGACGCCACGACGTCCGAGACATAAAATTAAAAAAAAGAATAAAGTCCCGCGTTTGACCCTCATCAAAGTATCGCGATGACATTCGTCTACGCGCCAAATTTACTACAGAAAGACTATTTATTTTATCTGTCATTAAATTTCCTTTACGACACAGAGGTTAAGTTCCTTTATAACCTTTTTCCGTTGTAACATCGCGCGTAAAATTCTTAGAACGACTTAAAATACGTCTGGAGATTAGATTGTAAAAACGTGAAAGTAGTTGCTATCGAAAAGTTTGTAGCAGTAATAAAACTGAACAGAAGCATTTCTACTACACCTACAGTATGTAGGTAAGTACGTACTAATCTAGATATTTACAAATAACAGCAATATAGGAATTGAACGTAGTAAATAAAGGAACGGTCGAAGTCTATATGGACCTAGCCTAGTTTTTCATCAAACACATTGTGTGACAAAAAAATCACCGCAGATCAAATCATTCGTCATTGCACCCCATACTGGGCTGTAGTCTCTTCACACAATGTGATAGGTACAGGCCATAGCCATCACGCTGGCCAAATATGGATTTGTGGACTTCACATATCTTCAAGAACTTTATGAAGAATTCTCAGGAGGTTTCGTCACGTTGTTTTCCGTCACGTGATAATCAACTTTTGATACGCACATGACTAAGAAAATAAGAGGTTTCAGCAACAGGATTTGACGCCAGGTCTTCCCGTTAGAGAAACCAATACAACACTAGGTAATACTGCTAGATATAGAGCAATATCAACTAATAAATTGCCCAAAGTCACAGTAACAATGCACTCCTTTATCTGACCTAATTGGGTTTTATACACAAAAATATATTCCGAAGCTATCAAACAGAAACGAATCAAAAAACAAGAATGTCTGTTCTTTGAAGTTTGTGACGTCATAGAACTTTACATTTCAAGCCACCCCATAATTAATGAAAGAAAATTTGTATCGGACCGGATTGAATGATCAAAGGAATGAATTGGTGCCCCGTTGAATAACAAATAACGAACAGCTACGAAAACATTTTCAATTTTCCCTAGGTCTCGCTTGTGGCCGGAGGCAACGGTTTTATCATCAACGACTGTACGAATATTAAAACTAGATATCAATAATGTTTACTATAAAAAAAAAAGTCGGACTCGTACCATCTTACTCATATCATAAATGCAAAAGTTTGTGCGGATGGAAGCTTGTTTATCTTTTACGCAGAAACTACTAAACCGATCTTGTTAAAGTTTGGCAAAGGGATTATGGTCCGGAATAACATAAAAACAACATACCACGAGGGTCAAGCCGCGTGCGGACCATAGTTTTCTAAAAAAACGACAAAAAAAATCTTGTAGTATGGCAGCCCCCCTTATTATGAATATTCTGTATTTCGAGCGGTTAGCCTAATAAATATAGAGCAAAAGCGAGCAAAAAATCGTGTTGGTTGTATTGAAAACCGTTAAATATTTATTAAAGTTTGTTTGTGGCTATAGCGGTAACAGAAATACATTCATGAGACACAACCTGGCGAAATACGGACGGACAGACAGCGGGGTCAGGTAATAACGTCCAGTTTTAACCTTCGCGTACGGACCCCTAGAAAATATCTTTGTATATTACAGTAGATTTCTTTAAGGTGCATTAAATTGGACTTAAAACAAGATAAATGCTTACTCATCCCCGCATTAATTAACCGTGTCGTATTGAAAACACACACAAATATGTACGTTAAAAATAGTTACTCATCTGTAAATCGAACCCGGGACGCGCTGCTAAGTATCAACTAGGCTACAGAGTCCGATTAAAGGGAAATCTTTTCAAGGAACCCAGACCGAGAGGCTTAGGGTTAAGTGGGGCTTCTACCCACTGAAACCTCCCCGGGCAGCCGTCCAACGTATAATGGGGAGATGGGGGAATAAAGGGTATATCATATAAACGCACCACAGTAAGCATTATGCAATGCCTGTATTCGAAATACCCAAAACTATGTTCAAATCCGTGCAAATAGAATCCGAGAAGCATTTTAAATAGGAACCTATCGGACCCTAACGTCCCCACAAATCTAAACATACCGCGATCGTATTTGTCGTTGATACCACTTACATTTCAATATCAAAGGAAATAGGAAATTGATTTCCAAGCACTGAACGCTTCAAATGATTTGTATCGCCACCAAGGTATGTTCACGCCCATTCAACAGGTGTTAAAGGAAACACGATTTTATCGGCTTTAAAATAAGAGTTATGTGTTTTTGTACTTTCGACAAATTTAGGGATTTTGCAGTAGGGTTGTCACACATGAGGAGGCCCACCGCTGCTCATTAGGAACCTCAAAATATGACAGATTTGGTGTCAGTCCAGACGAAACACTGGGTTTATTTCCCCCAACACGTCGTGTACTTTGGCAGCAGGCTTAAAAAAGAAGGTGGTAGCTAAGTGACCAAAGTGATCTGCTGCAGTTTTACAGAGGACATCAATATCTGCAAAAGGCCGGAATACCATATGTCTGTTACAGTTTTGTTACAATAACTACGTTTTTCTGGTAACCAGCTCCTCCAAAGCGAAATTAGCGCATTTTCTAGTAATTAATAAAACTGATCCTTCATCTGAAGGCCCTACACCCAGAAGCTATCTTCCGTCACCCATTACTCTTTGGTCTTCCTTTTGGTTGGTGTCAGAATTCCCTCCTTTACGGCCAATAAAAGCAAACAATCTGACGTGTGTTTAGCGTTTCTTTTCCTCTATATTATGGCGGCTATCTGAAACGGCGACAAATTTCAAAAAATGACGTTCAAAAGTGTATTGAACCTACCTTATAAGAAATAAATGATTGACTGTCTATGACTTTGTGTCTAGCCCGAACATTTATATCGATCTGAGTACTTGAGATGACCTACAGCGGGCGCGGTCTGGATGTGGATACGAACTTTATTACTCTTGAGTACCTATTTACGTACTTGGTAGGGCACGTAAAGCCGTAAAGCCGTGTCACTTGTTATCGTTACGTATCAGTCGTGAAGTCATGGTGGAGTCTTAGGGCGGGATAAATACTTCTAACCCTCGGGTATCAGTAACCCCTCTTTTTTAACCAAGTACTGGACTGGTGGTAAAGTACGCTCGAGATCCTTGTAAAGCGAGATCCGTGCTCAGTAGTGGGCATCTATGAGTTAAAGCCACATCAAATAAATTAAATCAAAATAGTTTCAAGCAAAGAGTGACAGCCCTACAGTGAAATATTTTATTTTGTAGGGTAAAGGAACCCTATGTGAATAATCAGGGGTTACTTGCCACCCAAACTACATTTTACGGAGAGAAATTCGGCCTCTATAAATACATATTCTTGGGCCTAATTTAGTCTATTTTACAACCTCTTTGATCAAAAGATCGAAGTAACAATAGGTGTTTCTGTAACAAATTTTCAACATTCATCCTTATTAATATTATAAATGCGACAGTAACTCTGTTTGTTTGTTACCTTTTCACGTCCAAACTACTGAGCCGATTTCGATGAAACTTGGTATAGAGGTAGAATACATAGATATTCTGGTAAAACAGGTTACTTTTTTCGCGAAAAAGGGGTTGAAGGCGTGGTCATAGGTAGTTTTTATGGAAGTTCTTCCTTATCGAAGATATGAGATATTAAGAACATATAACACTTTGTATTACTTACTTGTATACACGTGGTGTTGACTGTTGCGCAGAGGGAGGAGGGGTGAACCTCGCGAGAAACGTTGGCCAACGATATCACGGTTGCCAGCCGTGAAGAAAGTGACAGAACCGCTTTTTGAAGTGCGGAAGACATTAAAAGTAGGGCAGCAGAACATCGTTGAAACAACGGGTTGGTTCGATTCCCAATCAGAAAAACATTTTTTGATGAACTGGAATGTTTCTTCTGTGTCTGGGTGGAATAAAAAGTAATAGTACTCGTATATTTCACTGTATATGTAGCTATACTTTTCAGTAGTCTGATTACAATAACCCAATTTGAGGTCAGATTATCGTAGAGTTATAGGGCATACATGCAGCTCCGTCCGCGGGGTACAAAAGTCGATAAAAAGTACCCTGTGTCACTCTTCACACCATCAAATATCTCCACATAAAAAAACGTCAATTCATAACTCCATTTCAACGTGAGAGACTGACAAACACAAACATTTTCACATTAATAATATTAGTAAGTATGGATTATCAAAAGACCGTGGGAAACCGCCTTCACGGCCATGTTAAAGTTGATATGTCTACCTAATACATTTGGAGGCATGTCAAAAACTTATGAAAGATCCCTGTATGCCAATACCGCTTTCCCTTTGAAGGAAATAGCTCACGTTACGTACAAAATTCCGTAAAATGTTTATTTACCTAACGCTCTTGACATTCACTTTATACGTATTCATAGTACGATGAAAAAGTCTTCAAGTACGAACTTGCTATAGAGTATTTAATACATCAGAAGTGGCAACAAAATATGCTGTATTAATAATTTTGTTTTACATTTTACCCGGCACGGTTTGCTACGCATCAACTCAACCATGAGTCTGATCGTATCGACTGGCACCAAAACCTATTAAAGAAAATTCTAAACAAAATTGTTGACGACATCAGTACTCCATCTCCTATGATTTCAGAGTCTATAAAGGACAAAGAGATTAATATTTATAGATATGATATCAGTCGTAGCCTTGTGGTGTGAAATCTGGTCTCTCAAACAGGAAGGCCTGGGTTCAAATCCTACGGCGCGCACCTCTATTTTTCAGAGTTATGTGCCTATCAGAAGTTTATTATCATTTGTTACGGTACAGAAAAACATGGCTAGAAGACCTGCATTCCTGAGAGTTCTCCATAAAGTTCTCCAAGGTCAATCAATCTGTAATTGGCTAGCGTGGTGGGCTATGGCCTGTACCCCTCACATTCTGGGTAGGGTAGTTATGGAGTGCAATGATGGTATCAAAGTTTCCAATTCCAACCAAAAGTAGATTTTAGTCTATCAAAATAGCTCAGACGGTTGTAAGAATCTACGTTAGTTTTCAATTGTCCGAAATTTGAGTCCGGACGGACATTTTACAATCCAAGTTGTTTCACTAGTCACATTCTCCCACGACATAAAGGTATGTTTCATCACTGCAGTTTTTCACCTTTCTTATAAAATTGTCAGTTTTCAGGCTTGTTACAAAAAATATGAGTTCTGTGACCTCACTACCTCTTGATGTTACCTGGAGATGAGATCGAAGTCCCGAAGATTCCTTAAATTAATAAATGACGTGATTAATTTGTGTCATTTTTGAAGGTGTGTCATTTGTGACCCAATTTAAATAGCACCAAACATTAATCCTAGCTCAGTATATAACACCAGAAAATCGCACTGTAAGGTTAAATCTTTTTAAGAGTTAATGGACTCGCACATACACGGACAAACCGGCCAATAGACAATCATTCTTTAAGTTAGACTAGCTGTGCGCGTGCATTTTTAACATCAACTCATCAACGATGCGTCCGATCGATATTATTTAGTTACCAAAACCTTTTCTACAAAATTTAGAACAAGAACACTGAACCCAGAGTCTATAAAGAACAAAGAAACAAACTCACAAATGTACATTGTTTTTTATATATCTAACCTATATACCATTGTACACAGAAGCTCCATATTGCTATGATTTCACTATTTAAAACAAAAGAAACAATCGGCAACTCTCTACAATATTTCTTTAGTCTGCAGTAACACTATATTTGGATTTGCAACGCAAAAATCCCACTTGCCTTACTCTTTCTAGCTCTTTCTCTCATTTATCTGATAGGAAACAGACTCTTCTGCTCAGTGATAATATTAATCGTAATGCGGGCACGCCGTATGCGTACACTCCTTAACGAACGCCGAATCAACTTGTGTCATGCTCCTATCCTGATAGAATTGATGGAATATATTACTTAAATGAATTAATTAGTATGATTGTACTGTCCGGATGTATGTCACTTTACTGTAATCCATCTAAACGGCTGGACCGATTTGAATGAATTTCTTTGTATGCGTTTGGGTGGCGCCCTAGATGGTTTAGATTTGCAAATCAGCCCGGCAGATGGCTAATTTTGGTTTTGAAATATTTGTGGAAGTTTAGGGGAGATTTAAAGGGCAAAAAAATGAAAAAAAAAAAAATGTTTTGCGGTACGAAGTTAACCAGGTTAGCTAGTTGTGTATGTCTTAATAAGTGAAGTAAAAACTTTGTAATCCTTTCTACGACAATTTGGCCGACGGATGGCTATGAAATTTGGCATAGTTAACATGTCCACGGAGAAGGAGTGCAGATAGCTAATATTTACAAAAAACTATATTGTAAATATATTAAATTACAAAATAAAATCAAAACACACAGTACCGTACATTTGGTACACACTGACATATAGCAATTTTAGTACTAACAATGACAATTTCTTTTTAAATTGAAATTCGGTTGAATATCAACCACAGACATGATCTCTTATAACCTAATGGTTCTAAAATAAAAATGAATCACTATACTCATATATATGAGCCTATATTTGCACTAAATTTAGAATTCCAAACAACATCCGATTTAAGTGACACTAAAGTGGAATAACGCGAAAACAAACACCTAACATACATACATATGTACATATGTATGTATAGC
Organism: Asbolis capucinus; assembly: GCA_018249125.1. Taxonomy (NCBI): domain Eukaryota; kingdom Metazoa; phylum Arthropoda; class Insecta; order Lepidoptera; family Hesperiidae; genus Asbolis; species Asbolis capucinus. The sequence goes on from DWJZ01000448.1 coordinate 24,344, forward strand.
AAGAAAAAAACTTCGAACAAAAATTTAATTTTCCCTTCTTTCGTTGTTTTATCTATAATAAACAAAACAAGAGAGATATTTCATTTCATTTTACACACGATATTACACACGACATAACTGATGAAAGTCATTTATCCCGCCGTAGCGCGTAACGAAGGCCGGATGAGACGCTGTGATACTTCCGACAGTGTTGGACGACATATTACGTCAGCGCGCACGTTGTGCTACATCTAAAAACATGCTGTACCTACTCGTAATATAAAAAATGTACAATTAACGTCAGCATAAACATCGTGCTATATCTAGAAATGTCGTATATAACTAGTAGGTTGTAGGTTCAGGTTATTTTGTAAAAATCGTATTTAGCTACCGTAAAATCAAAAATGAAATCAAATAAGCAAATTCCCAAACGGACGTATCACGAGCGCATGCTGCCTGCACATTGTCCGAGCGCCTCGTAACCGGCCCCGTCCATTCATAAAAAATGTACAATTAACGTCAGCATAAACATCGTGCTATATCTAGAAATGTCGTATATAACTAAAAAATATATATTTCAAATAAAAAAAAACTGACGTCAAATTACGTCGACAAGTAGTAAAATGAGAAGACATTATTAGTGAAGAAATCAGTTAAATAAAAATATATACAAAGATATTTTTTAAATCATTTTGATAAAATTCGCATTCGATTTTAGATTTAAAATAAATATATTAAAATTAATCAGAATATCTCACAAATTACCTATTAAATCTTGATCATATTTTAACAAGACATTTTCATAAGCGTCAATTTTTCATTGAAAAAAAAAATTCAAATCAGTAGACCCAGTACAAAGTTATATGTTAACACAGAACTATATATTTTTACAATCGGTGAAAACGAGGGAGCACCATCAATAAGTATTGTAGAATACTAACTCCTACTCTATCTGGCAGGGTATTGTAACAGGCGATAGAAGTCAATTGCTTGCTGGTGGGGCTTTGCGTAAGGTTCATGACAAAGAATCTCTGTTAATATTATGTTTTTTCGTGTAGCACGCCTGGCTGCCTTGTTGATTGTGTCAATCTCGTGTCGAAATAATCGAGTCAATTCTATGTCGGCGGATAATTCATCAGAGACGCCTGTGGTGTAATCGATTTATCCAGGCGATGGTGGCCGTATGCTAAAAATATTTATAGGGATATAATACAAGTAAATTATAATGCACCTTAATTATGTTAATGTAACCCTTTTGAAATTAAGAGCACCTATTCGTTATTTACCTCAAATGACGTCATAAAGTTAAATATACCGTACGGTACCCTAATATAAACACGTAAAACACAGCATCTTACTGTTATGTCAGTAAAGATATATGTATTATACACATTTTGAAAACTGGTTGCAACACATCACATCAATGGCACATTAAAATCCACTTGCAACAATTTTGCAAAAATATTTTCCCTTGTCTGCATTTAATGACTCACACAAAATAAAAAGACCGACATCACTTTTAAAAGTTGTACGCTTACCTAGAAACTAGCGTGAAATGTGACATTCTTTTATAAAGAGGCAGTGCAACGTAACTGACAGCTCGTCGAGCAAAGCCCGTAACGAGGCCGCGGCGGAAGCGAGCTCGGCGCGGGCGATACTTCCGCGACCACCAGACGACATATCACGTCAATGTGGATGCGGTGTTGCTATTAATAGGGTTGGCAGTTTATAATACTATCTTTTTAATATAACAGTACAAATGTTAAATGTCTGTCATTTTGAGAAACGAATGACGTTAAATTTAGAGTCCCTCCACATTTTGAATGGTTAGAAAAGTATCCGTCACACTTTAAAAAATTTTTTTACACATAGCTATTAACTATAATTAGCCAACGTATTTCACGCAGTCTTTGTTTTCAACAAAGCAGTCAAACAATTGTTACTGCTAAATTTTATTTAAATTAATTTTATCATAATTAATAGAGCGTTAAACGCTCTACACTTCTATAATAAGCATATACACCTTTCCTGGTAAAGTAGAAGTAATTTAATTTAGGAAAAACAAACAAAATAAGAAATAAAGTTTTGTGCCAACCCTACATCGAGAGCCACACGGTGGAGTAACATGTAGCGCTTGCTACGACGACATATGCCGCTGTCATTGTAGAGGCATGATGTAGGGATGGCGCTTTGTCCACTGGTATTTTGTCGAATACACACAACGACCCATAGACACAACAAAGTAAGAAATTGTTGTCCAATTATTTAGAGTCATGCAGTCTCGCAATGCATAATTTTAAAAATATAAACTTTTCGTAAAAAATGTACTTTTTGTAATAGAAATTCTAAAAAAATTATGTGGTTGTGTATGCATGACATGAAAGATACTCGAAAAATCAAAAGAAAAAGTTTTTTGTTCTCACTACTTACCCTTTTTAGTTCACCTTCGCTGATTTCTATTTCGACCAAATGTTGTCTGGTAGAGAATACTTTTAGCATTAAGCCCACCTTTAGTACCACAATACATATTTTGGTATAAAAAAGTTTTAAACGGATAGTTAAATAAAAATCAAGGCAGCTTACTCAATGAAAATCACAACACATGTTAATTTTACAAGCGGGCTAACGTTTCTTTACTGCAGGAAGAAATTTTGGGAAAATCTTACCACACGCACAAACCTTCACCTCCGTCCGGCAGGGGCAGGCGTGTACAGATCAACAGAACTTCGAGTACCAAGTGCCTTTAAAACTTTACTTGCGACTATTACGGACAGGGTTACGCCGATTGTATTAACAAGTCCGGGTTTTATACAGGGGTTCACAATAATCTTATGACCACGAAAGAAACTACAACTGGACTTCAGTAAAGTATCCAGAAAAAACAGAAATTTTTCCATGTACAAGCCAAAATCCTTTTCTTCAAAGTACAGTTCTTGCCAACTATACTTGGTGCAACTTCAATCCAGAATAAACGTGAACATAAAAATCTTATGCAGGGTTTTCACCAACTAACATAAATGAGGTTTATTCCACTAAACTATTCATTATTTTTCTCAAAATTAGTTAAAAAATTAAGTATTGGACGAATAACAAGTACAAACTACAAATAAATACAGTCATACCAGTCATACAAATAAATTAAAACACACAAACGTCATACAAAAATTCATAGACTGGCATCCTTAATTCCATGAAGGAGTTAACAACATTTCAATCTATTCACGTATTTACAATTTATTGATTTTCGTTCTAATACACGTTTTGCATTTGTCACCAAGCAAATAGCATGATCTACAAGTAAAAATTTCAAAATAACGTAATCGTCCAAAAGAGTTAACAACAGGTATAACTGCAAATAGTTTAATTCCGCTACGTTCGTCACAGGTTGCTAGGCAACGGTTTATTATCAAACATTCCAGATCGAATTTGCACCTAGCACAGACAACAAAACTTTCAAAATAGAATCATATTAAATATTAAGTAAAAACACGTTACATTAATACGAAACGAGCGTAAAATACAGTTTTATTTTAATGTCGTGCTTATAAATTGTTGAAAATTTATCACTCTTGAGAACCTATGACGTCAAAGCTAAAAGTGAATTTATGTCAATGTCTACGGACGGAAATAGAGGTGCAGTGCATTTGAGTGGAAATAGCTACACAGTAAAAATAGATTTACCCTATCCGTATAAACGGTTCAGATATACAGCAATGAGACGGGAAGATATCTGAGCTACAAATGAAAATAAACCGTCACAGAATAGTTTGTTCTGGCCGGGGATCGAACCCACGACTTAGCAGTCAAGGCACTTACCACTAGAACGACGGACTAACGGGTCATATAACTAAGTATTAATAACTTTTATTATTAATATATACATATATATTTTACTTTTTCTAAGTTAATGCTTGACTGCAATCCCATCTGATGTTAAGTGGCGATGTAGTCCTAGATGGCAAAGCGCATTAACTAGAATTATTTAAATAATTATTCACCTCTTTCTCTAAGTTTTGATAGAATTCATCCACCAATTTCATCATACAGACACCGACAGAAAAGGTACAAATCAAAATATGAACTTTCACGGTACTCGTCGCACGAGGCAGGCGTGCATAATTCAATGAATTTCAGATTCCTACGAAACACACTTAAGAGCTTTTATTCTGTATACAGACACACACGAGGAAAATCCCTATGATATTGTTTTAACGAAATGGTAATTTATGTGACTGAGAATAGATACTGAAAATTTCAGTGAAACTGTCTACTGTTATTATTGTCAACAAGCAAGATTTAAATATAGAACCTGAATAGTTAAATGCCTTATCATATCGAGATTAATATTCATAATGCGGAGGGTTAAATTTATTCAGAAATTTCGTGAACTTTTTAAAGTTTTGTTTTGTATCTTTTTTATATAAATAATTAAATAGTTATTTATATATTTCAACCTTATTTTTTATATTTTTTTCCAGTGTTTTTTTCTTTTTTTTTAATTTTTTTTTATTGGACAGTAAATACAGAAAAGCACATACATATGTATATTAAAAACGTATAACGTTCTTTCTTATTTCAAGTTGAGTAATCTTTTACAAGCTCCGCCTACATATGTACTCGTATGTATAGAAATGAAAATTTTGTGCATACATTTTTTATTGATTCAATTCAAACGGAGAGGTGATGTGTAAAAAAAGTGTACATATTTTTTTATTAGATTGCACTCATTAATCAATATCTTTGCGCAGCCCTTGAGTCAGTATAAAAACCTTTAACACTTGCGTTGGCAACTTACTCCTCCACCAATCTGTGTAGGCGTAGCGAGGAGTATACTGTTGAGATCCAAGGAGTGACAAGTTATAGGTACTTTATATATTTTGTACGAATTCTTACGACAGTTATAATTGATTTTAATTAATTTATTTGTATTTTAAGAGGGCTGAACGGATATATTTTATATAAGATTGTATGACGTATCAAAATTGGTTATTTACAACATTTACAGTAGCTCTGCAATATTACGAGTATAACTAATCCTACAGTTATCTTCAATATTAAACAGAAATACAGACAAAATATTTATAGTTTAATGATTAATAGTCAATTTAATTTAATCTTTCTAGTATTTTAGTAGTATAAGAGTAATTTCATATTAACTATTCCAACATAAACCGAATAGGTAAATTTCAAATAACAACAAACAAAATCGATTTTATCAAAGAAAACCGTTTCGATTTTAATTCAGCGAAAAGTAATTTCAACATAATTTATTCTTTGTACAAAAATAAACTGGTTTAAACTCATAAAACCCAAGTTAAAATCAACTTCTTTTGACAAAGTCAGATGAGATTGGCAATAAAATCTTTATTCGCTGTATTGTCATAAAATTCCCTTTGAATATTTATCATGCGACCGTAAACTGAGATTAAACTATCGACATTTATTGTATGAACAATAAAAATATTTTAAGGAGAGGAGAGTAACATGGACAAGTCAGTATTGGACGCAGAAAAATATTAAAATATCTCTCTCTGATCGGTCCCTCATGTCTGAGGATCGTAGTCAGCATTAGGACTGCATTTGGCACGGATGAACTGCCTCCACCGGTTTCTGTCCAGGACGCCTCTAACAACCGTGTAAATTCTGGAAGACGATGAGTTTTTTACTTGATCAGTCCACCTTGTGGGTGAACCAACGCAGAAAAATATTACAATTTTGCCATGAAGTAAACGAAATTCCCCAATGGCTTTAACATGAGGTTTATTTATTATTTATATTATACACAAAGAAAATTTAACAACCATAAAGTAATAACACAGATATATTAGGTTGTACAAATGTACTTCTCACTATTAGGAATTTTCTTCGCATATCAATTTCAAAATACTGTTAAAAGAGTTCAGAATGGCGTTATATTGAGAATTTTCCTGGAATAACCCTTATCGTGTGAAGTATAAATTTAATTCACACAGTTTTCATAATTTGCGATGTGTGCAAATTATGAACTGACGCGTTCACGTTCATAACATCAACGTTCAAATCTATGGTAGGCTATAATTTTGATTGCTATGTCTGTCATTGTTGCGACCCATAATTGTCCCACTAATGGGCTCGACTCTCAAAATGGTAGGGATGTATAGGCTAATTCACCACGCTGACCAAGTACGCATGTGTAGACTTCAACACCTTCGAGTACTCCACGGTGAACTGACAAGAGTGCAAGTTTTCCTGCGATGTTTTCTTTCACCGAAGCAAGTGATAATTATTTTGTAAATACGCGTATAAGTTTATCATAGTTAGAGGTGCGCGCAGGGTGAGTGTGAATGTGTGGGTGTCAACCCAGCCGTCGCGGGAGAATTATTAGTCATAATAATTATTAGTCATAATAATGATTAAAACATATCCAGCGTGTATCCAACTCGATTTGAAGAGTACGGACTCAAATTATTTCCATTCGTACTCAATTAATAGGAAGCGTTCACACGAAGCGTTCTACATCAAAGCGTGAAACAGTAGACCGTGCCTCGATGTCAAGGGGATATTATTACCTGTAACAAAACAAAATGAACGTCATTATGCGTTGGTTACGTGGAAGTGGGATTCGTTGAAACGTTCTCATGTTACTTTTGAGGCTAGAACGCCGTGGAATGCTTTGTTGTAGTCGAATATTAATTTATTTGGGAGAGCAGTGCGTTGAACGTCAACATAGAAATAGAATGGAAATCATGTGTGATAAAACGTCCTATCTCAATTACACGAATGACATGTGAAAATATTCACGCAACTTTAGCACTAATTTTAGAAAAATAAAACATGTTACTGAAACGATCAATAATCTAAGACGAGAGATCTGTTTGAATAAAACATGCCTACTCATGTAATTCGAGCAGAACTTCACTTTCGAGTAAGTTCGTTTAAGTAGTTGTCAATTACTAGTTTTTTCCCGCGACTACGTCCCCGTGGCCACTCACCTCCTCGTGGCCACCGTCACTGTCATCATCACATCAAGTGCATAAATACATAGTGTAAGCCTCATATCTTCGATAATAAAGGGCTTGCAAACTTTCAAACCCCATATCAACCTTTCCAGCGTTTTACCGCGAAAAAATGTAGCTAAAGTTTTTCCTAATTTTCATTTCTACCTCTGTCATAGAAATCAGTTAGTTAAGATAACAAAATACAGTCACCTTAGCATTTATGGTATTAGTGAGAATAGGTTACTTTTATATCGCAACTGCCAGTCTCAGTTGCTGGTCGTAGTACCTATACGTCGCCAAAGTTTCGAAAAGAATTTTTGATATACAAACATAACAATTTTATACGTTAAAAATATTATTTTCAAATCGTGGCCGAAATATAGTCACGGTCACTTTGAATTGGTAAAAAAACCGGCCACATCACAAAACACGATAGTACGATTATACTCTATGCATCTTTTTTATTTAGTACAGGCTTTGAATAGTTTGTTATATTCACGTATGCAAAACCCTTAAACTAAACGCCAATACAAACATCCGAAACTGCATCAAAAACGCACGAATACAAACCAACTAGCGCTGTCAAAAGATTATCTCAGTGGCCGGACGCTCACCAATGCTCTGTTTATTTCATCTCCGGCAGGATTAAGCTCCGCATCGAAACAGCAACAGGTGCCCCCCTTTCCCCCCCGTTCCCCTTCCACCCCCTCTATCCCTATATCCACCCCCCCTCCGCACAAAGTAAGCGCAAGATAGAAAATACACCACCCGCTAAACACTGTTTGTACACGTCGCGCCGCGAAAAAGTATACACCAAAATGCACAGCGAAATGCGATGGAACGTTCTCTATTCAAATAAGTGATAAGTTCGGTTTGCTTACTTGTTCGGAAATATTATAGCGGAAAGGAAATATTGCGAATATGTTTTTTTATACAAAGTATCTTGGTAACGTTCACTATTTTAAATGCTGAACGACTTTATGCAATACATTTCAGGGAGACTTTTAGAGAAATATTATTCAGTGAGTATTCTGAATATCAGTTTTTTGCACTGATGTGTTGAATGTCAATATTGCCTCGACTTTTTCTTATTTATGAAGTAGACGGGCGGACATTTACATTACATTACAGTTTTCAACTTATCGACAAATTATTAGTTCAATTAAATAAACTATTCCTCAAATCCGTGGCCTAGTAAGTGACCCGGTCGAGAAGCAAGGGGTCGCATGTTCGATTCCAAAGCAGAGAAAAATATTTTAATGTGACAAAAAAAATGCTCTCG
>DWJZ01000449.1:0-32577 GCA_018249125.1 Asbolis capucinus
AATCCTGCGGCGCGCTCCTGGAGTCAATTTTCCAAGTTATGTGCGCATCAGAAGTTGACTATCACTTGTTACGGTGAAGGAAAACATCGTGACAAAACCTGCAATCCTGAGAGTTCTCGTTAAAATTGTCGACGTCCACCAATCCGCATTTAGCCAGATATGGACTATGGCCTGCACCCCTTACACAGGGAGTGGAGATCCGAGCCCAGTAGTGGGACAGTTGTGGGTTGCAATGATGAATACACACATACGTCCTAGATTAATGCGCAAGATTTGATCGAACTTTACCAGCGTCGAGATCCTTGTTGTACTTCGAAGACAGGTCCTTGATGATGAAGGTGCTGTCGGCTATCTCCTCGCCGTTCAGCTCCACGAAGGGCAGCTGACCCTTCTTGGAACGGAACTTGGCCTTGTGATCAACATTCTGAAACAAACCGGCATTGTTCACTGATGTTCATAAGCGAAATATTAAATTTGTGGAATATATCACAAACACAGTACAGACAATAGTAAACGCGCTTAGGTCAATATGTGACAGTGGCAAAAATGGTAGTAGTGGCGTATAAAAATCATAACCGTTTCTGTGGTCCAGAGGGCACGTAATCGGTAGATAGAATGGACATACATATCTGTAGATATATCGTTAATAAGAACTATTTCGCAACTACTTCATTAAATTGACAAAAATACAATATATTACAAGTAGTACAACACCCAATAAAATTTTAATGGAGGATAAAAATCATGCGCTGACTTCGTCCTATTACAATATTGTAGACCACAAACATATTAAGTTAGGAGATTATTTTAGGAGGATTAAGTTAGGAGAGAAGATAAGAGAGGAGAGGAGAGATAAGCATATAGAGTTCGCATATATGTAATTATGTTATTGCTGCACATAAGACTAAGATGTCTTATCTGTTAATGCCGCCAGCTCTTGTAAATACAATAATGATCAATCATAAATATAACAATAACTAAATAAGAAATTAATTTCATTAATGTAAAAATTTGTATTTTAAAAAAAATTTATTTAAAAAAAAATGTAAAAGTGACATAACATTTTGTCGTTAACATTTTTTCTGTTAGTACAACAATAATAATCATTTTGAATTTTACACGCTCTACATTAGGATTTCCCGTCGCAGTTAGCAATGACAACACAAATAACACCCCAAGAACAAAAACTCATCTGTCACATGTCTCTGCTTCAACCGGTAACCGAATCTGCAACTTCTCGCTTCGCAGAAAGGTTTACTAAGAGACGCCCAATTTAATCTTAATATGTTTCTTAATTTGCTAAAAGGTTTTCATCTGTACCCACAGGTGCAAGTGTTGCAGTAAGAACAGCCAAACATACGTAACAACCCTTCGGTTCATACGCAACAACACGATCATACAACTGTCTAATTTAATACTTCAGAACCCTAGAAATCCGGTTGAGCGTACTCCGGTAAGACTGCGGTTTGAAAACGCACTGCACGACATTTCTGGCAAGCACTTTCAGTAATTATGGCTTAGTGACGAACAGAGCGCATAATTGCCGAGATAAAACAAATAAACATCTACGCACATTACACCAACACGACGCGAGCTTCCTCGCGACCTCAAAAGGTATTGAAATATGAGCTGTAACTCGTATTCCGTAAGGGTAAACTATCATTAAACGTACATGTGATCGTAGTATACGGATCGTCTAACGCTTATTCGCGATATATAGAATGGGCTTTAAGGCTCATATTTCAATGTTTTATTAGGTCTCGTTCAAATGGAGTTGACGTAGAGTTGGTGTAGATTTAGGAAAACCTTTAAAGTACTTCTGCATATCCGTAGCCTCCTCTAACAGCTGGCCATATCTTCAGAACAATCCAATTTAGGCAAGCATGTGATTAATTCTATGGAACGGATAATAGTCATCCAGCTCGCATCGCGTTTACTAAAGCTGTGGCAACTCATAAATTGCCCAACACTGAACATCATCACGCTGCTCCATTGTGGATTGGTGAAGTGGTTAATGGCCAACCTTAGTGTTGAAAGTTTTTATTTCGCCCAACTCCTCTACTGCTTGTAAAGAATTCCATGCCAAGATAGGTAAAGAGGTGTATGTTGTTAACAAACATTAAAGTAAAATTACAATGGATTTATAAATAAAAAAAATAAATAATAAAAATACATTTTCGCATTTACACTCTTGCTATGGGAATCCTCTAATTCTCAAACAATCTGAAAGAAATTTAACTCTACTTATCCCTCCAAACTTTGCATCGCTTTATGAAATTTGGCACTGGGATGTTTGTAGTCTGATATAACACATAGGCTAGTTTTCATCAACATACTAGGCCTGCGAGGCCGCGGGCGGACCCTAGTGATATAAATGCGAAAGTTTGTAAGGATGGATGGATGAATTGATGGGTGGATGAATGAATGTTTGTTACTGCTCTACATAAAATATACCGAACGGATCTAAATGAAATTTGGTACAAGGATACATTACATTCCATAATAACTCAGACTAATTTATATCAAAAAACCACGCGGGCGAAGTCGCTGGCGTGCCCTAGTATAACATTGTATGACCTCTGCCTATGCACGACGACGCCTGTGTAATGGTCTAAGGTGAACGCTTCCTTCCTACAAAGCGGCGGTGTAGGCTTGCCTTTAAACTACAGACCGTGGGAAACCGCCTTAGGGAGTAATCTCGATAACTCGAAGCCCTTGGGTCTATTTACATTGAACTACGAAATAATGACACGTCACGAAACAAAAACGTCAAGACACGTCATCAGCATTTCCGATTAATAAAATGTTCTTCAATGAACATTATTAGACATAAATAATATAGATTAAATACTTTGTTGTATTTGACATCCAGACAAATTTGTAATGAGGTGTTAAATGCAACAAAATATGCACCTTACTAATCAATATACACTCTATATATGATCATAGAATCGCGAGGAATTGATAGCGATTAAATATTTTTATAACTTGAGCTGTTACCAGCAGTTGTTGCAGATCCTGTTTCAATTTTAGTATTTTTTTAAATCTCATAAAACAAAATATTTACAGTTGTTCCTAAATATTATGTTCAATCTACTATTAAAAAACACACCGAATCTTCAATCTACATATGTCTCTGTCGTTAAATGTATTCATGATAAAAATTTGGGTATTGCGTTCTTGTCACGTTCATTTTGCAGCATAATGTTCAGAATGTTATTGATTTTCGCTCCCTCGCCATACAATCTAGGGTACCTAGCGAGCTACAGCTCATAACACAGGGAGACCCTAGCAAATTCTACAGGGCTTGTGCACTTAGCGAACAAGGGAGGCGCAGCGTAACTCGAACCATCGAACAACGTAGCCCTCATTTTATTCAATTACAAGTCATTTTGAAAGATATAATTTGTTTAAAAATTTATATAAACTTGAATCAGTATCTAGGCAAAACATACAATTGTGTATTTATTATTTCTATTACAATATATACACAATATATATATATGAAATTGCTTTTGAAAATTCATCGATTTTTAAGTTAACTGTGAAATTAATTAAAATTAGCTGTAATCTAAATAAAAAGCTCGTAATATATATATATTAACGTATGTCATAAACTACGTAATTTTTTACCGTTACATAATCAAATCTAATGTGTCAACGTTTACAATTGACACGCATGGTAACAACAGGTAGTCCTGATGAAATGAGCTTTGGCAGACAGGGTGACAGGGCGGAGGGGGGGTGGTTTTACACTCGGGCTGCGAGACCCGGGCGGGAACAGGCGGGGTGCGGGGACCACGAGGGCCGCCATCCCAGACTCCCTACGCTATACGGCCGGCACTAATTTAGGTGCACTTTTCATCTGCCCGTGACACATTGACGCGTTATGCAAAATTTTGTACGTTTTAACTGAATTTTTATTACATGCGATAAAATAATGAAGAGCAATGTCATGATTTTAATTGATGTTAAATTTACAGTAAATATTCTAAAAGGCCCCGCAAACCCTAGATATAGATTACACTTACACATTCACATCCACACGAGGAATAGGTACATGTGTGTGGCAAAGTACAAAACAAATACAAATAGCAAAAAACACCCACAACCAAGAACAAACATTCATCTGTCACATAAATTCCTGCCCTGGGAATCGAACCCTGGATCGGAACTGCGCAGGCCTAGTTACTATAAGTTTACTAGAGTGCTGCTAGCATAGTCAGGCCATTTATGTAAGGTCTCTGTATGATAATAAGGAATGCTTCTATTGCATTTTGTAACTAAATCTTTAGTATGTTTCATTTAATTATCAACAAATTTTATATATTGAGTCGCAAGTACCAGAAAATCATAAAGCGCACAGGGGTTACTTCGTACATAAACTAGCTATCTTATAACGGTCCAAAGTTCACGCAGCGGACGCTAAGATCCGGGAATAGACGTTGCTGATAGCCTGATAAATGAATTCCATTCGCAACGGAGCTGTGGGATATCCTTGCATCAGCATTATTTTTATTACGTTTATGGGGAGCTTAGTGGTGGGTGGTGGGTTTACCCCATGGAGTTAGGTGGAGGTGGCCTGCTCCGACTAACAAACGAGGTGTGGTAGTATTCCACGAAGGCTATATAGCTTTCTTTCCATACATACGAAAGTCTATACTATACATACCTAGAAGACACTTAGGCTTAATATTAAACAGGCCTCAAACTAAGAACGCAATCTCATGAGGTCTGGTCTAGGCAACTTGCCGGTATTCTATGACAAGAATGCAAAATTCTATCTGTCCGTGGAAACCTGGTCTAGGATACTCAAAGTTGTAACTCTGCATAGATTCGCATATCTGATAAATTGATAAAATAAAAAAATAAGTTAATATTCACACCTCCCGCAGTGGTAATGAAGGGGAGGCATTTTTATCTGCTACCCCACAGTATGGGGTGTCTTCGATGACTTAAGCCCAAAAAATGTATTCAAGGATGCATTTGCCACGCCCTACTAACATGAACGCAAAAGTTTTTGGATGAATGTTCTTTCCTATTTCACGCAAAGACTATAGAAAGTATCATAATCAAATTTCACAGGGGATAGATTATTGTCACATGAACTTCCTACTTCTTATCAACATACCACGTGGACGAAGCCGCGGACAAACACTAGTTATAATATAAAGCTGTTATATATTTGTCAACGATAATTTTTAAGTACGTGGAAGTAAAATACAAAAATTGCTCTCGTCTGATGCTTCCGAAGAATCTTATTACATCGGTTCGTCGAACTGAGCTAACAATGCTCCGATACTTAGTATTACTGGTTTTTGAAATATGATAATTTATTGATTTATCGAGAAAATTTTAACAATGACATTGTCATATAATACGATGATTTCATCGCCGACGATTCAAACTACATATTAAGAAATAGTGTAAGTACTGACTGTATACCCAATATTATTACACTGAGCGTCTGCCAAGTTTAACAAGTAATACTTTATTGCCCTGCACCATTGCCCCCTGTATACATTCTAAATGTCAAAAGTCATATTATAAATTAAGTGTACAGGACGTCGCATTTTACAAAATGTGTGTATTATAAACGGTATAACAGTCACCGCAAGTTAGTAGACATGTCTGGCGGTACGATTGCATACATATATTACGCGGACGGTACGTTCGAGTGGAGCGCAGTGCAACGCGCGGCGTGCCTCATCTGGGGGTAACCATGGCAACGGGGGAGCAGCTGTATTGATTTCCAGCAAGGTTCACCGGCCGACCGCGCCCTCCGCGCGGCTCCTCCCCCCGCTATCTGGCTCGCATCGCATCCTTAACCTAGCTCCACTAGGGTTGCCAACATCACGAATATGGAACAATAGCGTTGCCCACATCAGGTCAGGTGCCGAATACAAATATTATAAAAGAGGCAATTTAATTGTTTATTTGAAGCGAATAGACTCCGAAAGTACTGGATCGATTTAAAATTATCTTTTACCATTAGAATTTTGCATTATGAACATAATGCACTGAACTTAGGCTGTAAAATATTTTCAAAATGCCAAATGAACATAGGCTATAAAATATTTTCAAAAACGTTGTGGTTCCGTATGAAAACATCGATAATGTATTATGATGATGTTCGATAACAATTTTTTTGTGGTAACTGGTTCCGAAACGAAGCAAGGTCCGTTTTTAATGTTCATTAAAACCATTGCTATTATAGTTTACAGCGGAATCGGTAAACAAAACTGTTTATATCAGGTAGAATTTACACAAGGGATATAAAACATAATAAAGTGTTATTTTCTGTGTAGTTATTGTCACATAGAAAATATAAATATTACAGATTCACGGAAGATTACGTGCACCGAAAAAGCCTACTCAAAGTCGCACAAGGGTAAACGGCCTAAAGCAAATACTTAACATAACGATATACTACTCTTCAACTCAATACTAGCACTACCAACAAATCGAAGACCTATCACCAATTTTACTGTGAAGATACGAGTATAACTTGCACTAACGGCTCAAGTCACATCGATAAAAACAAGCGAATTGTCTCATTCCCCTACTAACCGAAAAACATTGAGATTAATGGTGGCAGTATTTTGTAGACGGCGAACAAATATGAGAAGGGGGGCGGTGTCGCGTGAGAAATATCTGCCGATTTACACAGGTCGACTTTCGATAACGTCACAAACATTCCCAGTGTGCACACAACAATGGCATGTTCAAAGCTATTTAATGTCAAAAACGGCTATTGGAGTGTAAAAATGCGGCATCCCATATCAACAACAAAAACATGTTATCTTTATTGTACACAAAAATTTAAAATACAATTTTGACTTGACAATACGATAGGTGGCCTTATAGCTAAAAGACCAAGCTTTTCTTAACAACCATTGACTATTTGATTGCTAGAAAATATCAGTTATTAGCGAGAATAGATAAAATAGTACTTGTTATAATTGGGCGGTTGCGGCTACCGTGCAACTTTTATTGTATGAATTTGTAAGCGGATTCGTTTTCGCGATTTCACAAAATTAATTTTAATTCTCCACCAATACGTATTGTATCAGAGACCCGTGCTCAGTAGTGGGCCATCAATGGGTTTAATCCCAGCCATGCCAATTGTTAATGAAGTTTAAAAATCTTTTATCGAGTTTCCAATAATAGAGAAAAAAGACAAATCCACTGGTAACTAATTTTAAATATGACATCCCCATAGATTTATCAAAATCGGTCCACTCAAACTTCTAATGTAACATAATAATGTTGTAATATATAACAAAATAGACACAAAGTGAGGACCTTTTTAGTCTGTAAAAAAGAAACAAAAGATCGTTTTCGACATGAATCACGACACGTACACAGTTCCGCGACTGCTAGTTTTAATCATACGCTGAAAACTACAAAAGCTTATGACACGCGGCGGTAAATGACACAAATAAAAAAAATTTCATTACTCAAATACAGAATAACTTTTTACAAAGTAACTTTTAATTTCAACTACTTGAAAAATCGACTACTACTGATTTATAAAAAAAATCTTATTCGGTAAGTACGGGTCTTTTTGAAAGACAATCACTGTTTTTTTACAAGAATCCAAAGACATAGACAGTTAGTGTGTGATAAATTAAATATTACTGAGTGAACGCAATACCATTTAGGTAAAGAAACTCTTTGACTATCTATGCATCTTTATATACAGTGTTGTTTGTCTGATCTTTCCCAATATATATATAAGTCTATGGTCCGATCATTGTATTATCATGAATTATTATTTTATTCATCTTATATATACATATATTAGAAATTGTAATTAATCGATTTTTTTCTATGGAAGACATTTAAAGAAAATGATCAGTGCGGGTATTTATTAAGAGTTCTTTAGATTTTTTGTCTGCTTGTCCGTTCGTGTTAAAGCTGAAGGCTTGTGAGCCCGCTCTTTGATCTTGGTGAACCACACATCGGTGATATGCTATTTTTAAAGTGCACCTCAGCTCAGTTCTCAACTATTACCCCATTTGAAAGGCCGGTTGGTCTAGTGATTAGTGAACCTGACTGCTACACCGAAGGTTCGATTCCCACCCAGGTCAAACATTTCTGTTATGAGCAGGAATATTTGTTCTGTGTGTCTGGGTGTAATTATCCATATAAGTATGTATTTAAAATATACATATATTAATCAGTTGTCTACTCTCCATAGTACAAGCTAAAGCTTAGTTTGGGGTCAGATGGTCGTGTGTGAGTTGTCCAAAGATATTTATTTATTATAATGAGATATTAGAAGATTATTATTTTACGAACTGAACCAAACTTTGAGAAACAGCAAGCGAGCAAAATAACCTTTCATAATAAGTTCTAATAACTATAAAATAAAAAATTGGCATTCAAGTATTATCCTTGCAATTATTGCCTCGCTCGGCGTGGGTTCGAATACGCGCCCACTCGCAGACCCTATTACCAGTTCTCAGTATCGACTATCGATAATTCATCCCAGCATATAATACCGTGGATAAATGCATATACAATGGGGCTCTAGAAAATCACATAATAGATTCCAATGAATATTACAATTTAAGAGATTTTTATCTAAATGAATCGATTAAACAAAAAAAAACTATTTCGTATAATTCAGAAATGTTAAATAGCGCCATCTACTTTTCGTACGTATAAAACAAAATAATTCATAACTGATTTACTTGAATACACAGTTATAATGCTCTTCGGTAGGTTAGTCATAATATCAGATAGGTAGTATTATTTTAAACTGCATTTAAAAGATTAACTTAAATAGATAAGTCACAACAATGCTTCAAAATTTCTTTGTAATTAATCAAATTTATATTCTATTTCCTATCAATTTTCCTGATACTTATTTATCTGAGCAAAAAACGGACAGAATAAAGGGATACTCAGTAATAGAAATTAATTTGATCAATCAATTTATCGATCATAGAAGTATTCCCAGTTATGCGACAAGATTATACTCCTGAAGACCCGATTCCTTTGATAAAGTAACAATTATAAAATGAAAACAAAGTTAAATAAAATATTTAAAAACACAAACTTTAATTACAGATCCCTAATACAATGGAATACACAAAAAATCATAACTATTATTAACTGTTGAAGAGTTCCCTTTTGTTGGAGCCAATCCTCAATAGGTCATCAGGTCATGTTTATTATAAAAATACATTCCTCTCAGAAATAAAGAAGTAAAATTTCTACTCCGTAGTGTGTCAAAAAATGGGCCTAATTAAGCTTGTAAGATTTGACTCGTGACAAACTAATATACAAATATAACTCACCTACTAATATACATACAAATATATAAACACTACAAGTTAATACAAAAGCTTGTAAAAAATCTCAAGAACAAATATAAAATTACATCGAAGACAATATTCACGAGCAACGTTTAACATGCCATATACATACAGTATAAAATAATAATTAGCCATGTGAGTAAGAATCCCGTTTTTAATCTTGCAAGTGGGTCATAACAATTAATATGTCCAGTTCGCCGAACGTACACAGAGTAAATACATACAGATCCTCGCTAATGAGTCAATCAAGATGTACATTTACATAGATTAACTTGAGAGTTGTCTGGATGAGATCGCTGTTATAACGATAAGACCGCCTGCTGTGAGTTATCATTGTTAAGTATTTTGGTGTAAATACATAATAAAGTATATTGCATTAACTTGCTTTTCAAGAACCCCGCATTACATACATCTGGTAACAACAGCTCGATGACCAATGGCCAAGGAATCACATGGACAGCACAATAGTCCGTGACCCAAGGACAAAGATTTATCTGCCGTATAACATAGCGCGAGTCAGTGATGATAATGGTAAACCCGGAACCGGAAATGAGATTTCGCAAGCAAAGCATGAGAGTCATAAAAAAAATTAAGAGACGTTTAACGAAATATTATGACTGAAACATGTCAAGCAAACGTCTGTAGGTAAATTGATTGCGAGGCACGCGGTCCATTGAGAGTTCAGTTTGCCAATAATTTGAGAGCAACCATTGGCCTGATTCCGGCCGCGCTGGCTCTCTACACTGCAGCCTTACATCAAACGGGTCAAGAGACCTTTGTTTCAATAAAACCCGTCGGCCATTTACCAAATGCAGGAACGGAAACTCCAGCAAGCGAAAATTTCAACACTCGCATAGTTTGGTTTCGAAATAAGACATAAATAATTTGTTTATTTTTTTTTAATTAATTCCCTAGACCGATAAAATGGGAGTTTAAATTTTGTTGTCAGTAATTCTGAGCTTCAAATTGAAGATTTAAGCTTGGCTCAATAAAAAACAAATCGTCCCCAGGCTTAAAAAAGAATCAATAACGTAATCAATCCAAGGGCCCCACCCTTGGCTTCGTAAGCTATGCACAAACAAGGTAATGGCGTTTACTTTGGCCGTTGTGTGTTCCGTTCGTCTTATTGATAAAGAACCAGGTGAACAACGCCTGTTTACAAGGCATCGACGAAAACATATAAATGCACTCAAACACTACACTCGTAGTATCTAATATTTTAAAGTGAATTGTGAAGCGGTTTAGGTCAACTCTTTTTGCGAACTTTGCTAATACGTCGTTTTTTTTTAAATAAATATTTTTGGACAACTCACACCTGGCCCTCTGAACCCAAACTAAGCGTTAGCTTGTACTATGGTGATCAGACAACTGATGAACATACAAATATATTTTGAAAGACATATTTACTTATAGAAAAATTTACACCCAGCAATGCAGAACAAACTTGACCTTGACGGGAATCGAACCCACGACCATCGGTGTGGCAGTCAAATTCATAACTAACTAACTAGACTATCCGGCTTGTCACGTTCTCTTGAATCAAAATATTTTTAAATTCAATATTTCATTCATATAATTTTATATTATTTCATCTATAAAGGTGATTTTTAAACACGACAAAAATATTTCAAGACATTTACGCTCTCTTAAAATTATTTGATACGGTCGAATGTATGAAAACCACCATAGATTTTAGTATTATCCCAAATTGATTTTTACCCCAGCCTGTTATGTCATTTGTTCCCTGTTTAGTTTACCAGGCAGGTGTAAAGGGAGAGAATTCTAGACCCCTTTGGGGAGAGGCTAAAACACTGAGCACTGACTAAACACTGAACGCACCCAGGACGACGAAGCTTCACTGTGAGAGCGTCAAGGTATTGTTTACAGATTAACTCACCAGACAGATTCATTCACCAGACTGCGTATACTCTGTGCAAATTAGTTCTGAAATTTTTGATATACTTGACCGAGGCTAGACAGTAGGTAACTAGCATTATTAGGTTAACATTACGGTATTTATTTTATATATTTTTATTATAGATTAAAACATTGAACCCCTCATTAGTTTGTTGTGGTTTCATAAAAAACCTCCCTTGGAATACCTAATTAGTAAATTAAACTTTATATGGCAGATACCCTAATTTCTTTAATTTAGCCAAATCTGGATTGACATATTATAATTATATGTGCGTTAAATTACAATCACATCTGAATTTCCGTCACCGCACATCCCTATGCAAAACTGGGTACAGTTCGCTTTTCACGGCATTTTCTACTGCGTATGTAAATTATGGAACGAACTTCCTGCATCGGTGTTCCCTAATAGCTATGACATGGTTACCTTGGACAACGCATTGGTGATGCCCCTCGTGTTGCTAATGTCCATGGGCGGCGGTGACCGCTTACCATACAAGTGACCCGTCTGCTTGTTTGCTTGCTTTAAAAATAAAAACATCATGAAATAGAAAGGCTTCATGGATAGACAAACATTCACGTTTATGATCAGTTTTACGATTTGGTCACGAGAATCACCGTGAACAAATCACCGTGCATTACAGGATATCTCACGGCGTGGGACTGTGTTATAAAAGGATCTTGAACAGATGGAGCTCATATAATTTGTTCCCTTTGTTCTCGTTCCTATCCAGGGCGAGGTAGGTCTTCCAAGTGCAAGAGAGCTTAGAATAAGTGGGCTATTATATCGTGTGAAATCTATGTCGAGCGACTGGGGAGCGACCGCCCGGCCTATTCACACATCATTAGGGTGTCGCCACACATATTCGAGTATAGTTCGACACCGACCAAGTACAATACTTGATGATACTCTGCTCGGTTCCATCGATGACAATAGACTATACATGCACCTTTTAATGCTTTGTTGCAAATTATATTTAACATTTTTGTTGTCTACACAAATTCATCGTAAAAAGTAAATAATATTTTATCTTACGTCACCCATGACATAGATCCATAAGATCAAATGGACTTTAACATTAGGTATATATTTTATGCTTATAGTAGATTTACCTAGTGCATATTTATTAAATTTTCGTTGTCTGTAAACTTAGATCTCTCAAAGTAAGCACCGATTTTTAATGTTACTTTACTCGACAGAAGTAATTCATGATTAAGGTTTATATGTACATATAACACGTGTATATTTCTAAGACTAGTAATATAATGCCATAGCAAAAAACTTCTTTTTGTGCGCTCACATTGCCAAAATATTATTAGTATGTTTTTAGAATTAAGTCTGCTCTTTATACCATACCCCTTAAAGTTTGAAATAAAATAATTATATTAAATAATATAATACATCTACTACGGAATTATATATATCGAATAGAAGTACTATTGTAGTTGACTAGCGAGTTATGAATAATACGCGCACTGATGTCAAAGCGAGGCCAAAAAAGCGCCCTAATTTGACCTAAAATGTACTATCGCTTATCCCACGCATTATTAATGTTATTTTCGAACTATAATATTCATTGTTTATGTGTTGTGAGTCATGTTAGACATTTCCGTGTCGACAAGTGTTTTTCCTCGCGATAATATTGGCCAAGAAAACGCCCAACCAAATTCGGGAAGATTCGTGCGACCCTTTGCGTTCACAGGCGATGGAATTACGGAGACTGTTCCCACAATTGCGGTCAGCGAAACAAAATCGATACAATTCGCCATTTGTCATAATCAAAACGTTTCTTCTGCGAATCACCGATGAATCATTGGATTTATTACCAAGTTCCTAGGCGTTCCTAAACGTGATTAGTTTATTGAAGCTTCCGCTGCATCAGATGCCGCAACAATACTCCGGCGAACATTGCAATTTAAATAAATTGCACTTCTTCATACAGTACATCCTCTGACGTGTTTGTGGGCGCTAAAGTTACTGCCCATGCGTAGGACTCTATATCACCTACTGGCCTTCGACCCATTAATGACCCACTACTGGGCATAGGTCTCTCCACATTACTGAAGAGACTTGGAGCGTAGTAAATCCTTTCAGTGGGACTATTGGCATGACGCCAAAGTCAAAAATGTTGGGATCATTCTTCATATATCTAGAATACCTTCATTATCAAACATGTAACCTTACGGCTAAAGTACAACCACATATTTTTTCGCCTACTTGATTGAAGTAATAACAAAATTGGGATGTATTAAAAGACATATTATTGACATTATATTCATACATATTTCAAAATTAATAAAAATGGTAGGAGATAGGATACTGATGTCTTAAACAACTTTGTCAAGAATTCTCTGGAAGTTTTTTGATACCAAAATGATATCGATCAGACACTTAGTTGATTAGTAGATGCGTAGCAACGCGCGACGGGTTCAGCTAGTACATATATTTTAAAAGGTGACAAATAAGAAAGCCTGCCCGTAAACTGTCATACACGGAGGTGTTCGCTTCCAGGATCGCTATTGTAAATAAGTTACATTCACTCTGCAAAGATAGTTGTCGAAATTATTTGTTTAGCGGAAATAGTATTGACTAGGTAATTTAAAATAATGTGCAGACCAATGCAACAACCTTTTATTTATTATTTACATTATCATAGCACGATTTCAGTTTTGAAAATAAGTCACGTGAATTCCGTTGTTAATTTTAATTAAACTGGCCATGAAAACTTGTATTCAGGCGACGGGATCTCGCTTCGATCTATGTTCGTCTCAACTCAATTCTAACAATATCACAATTAAAGCTACACAAATCCCAATAAAGAGAACTCGTACAAAATTTTAAGGGTTCAATTTGACTAATTAAACTCAATTCAGAGACAACAAATTAAGAATACATGATAGAAACTGTCCTCGTTTTAATTGACAAATAAATTGTACATTCATACACACATACATTGATATACATTTTCATACACTATGTGAACATACATTACTTTATTCAAACATGTTTTCAAGTGCATTATATTGCATATGCAGAACTAAATGACAAATGACAATTTTTGAGTAGATATTTGCGATATGTACGTTCGGAATAGATAAATTTGGATATTTAAAATATTTGGAATATTTAAAAGATGTGTTAAGGAGTTTCTTTCGCCGTTTCTCTTCAATTAAGCACGTTTCCACAACGGTGGTAGGCGCAAAAAAGTCATACTAATACCTTTGTACATGAATAATTTTTTTTTAAATTTTTCGTGACTTGGATTATCCTAACTCCTCCACCAATGTGCTATGGATCACCGTGTTGGAGTACGCTCTAGACCTCACTTATGGGCTGTTAATGGTGTTCAGTAACAAGCCAGTGACGGGTTGAACCCATATAAAATAACAAGCGTAGCAATAATAAGCTCAAAAACGTATATCCAGTAATATGAATACCACAATGTCTGCCTAATATAAAATCTCGAACACGCAGCAATCCTACAGTCGTGAAGAGCAAGCAATGTCATTGAAAAATTAATATTTTATTTGCGAGAGTCTATTACCGGCGGATATCAAATGGCTTTATTACGTCTGTAAGTAAACGTGTCAGGGCTGTGAACCGTACAGTTTAAATTTAATGACATAAAATTATCAGGAAAACTTTTTACAAGGCTACTAATGGGTGTAAGTCGAATAAACAATCTGCTTTATACCAGCACTTTAGATTTGTTGTTAATGTCAAATAGGTACATGGATTTCTTGTGTTCAATATATAGGTAAGTTATTTGTTAACACGATCTATTTTATTACATACTAGCTCCCGCCCGTGACTTCGTTCCCGTGAAATAGTTACTTTATGCTAACCCGCAACTTTCTGTCATGTCATGTCTGAAAAAAAACCCCAGATTATGAAACATTCTTCAATGGTTATCCGCTCCTATTGGTCTTAGCGTGACTATATATAGACTATCGCGTTCTTTGATAAATGAGCTATCTAACACGGAAATAATTTTTCAAATCAGGCCAGTAGTTCCTGATATTAGCGCGTTCAAGCAAACAAACTCTTCAGCTTTATAATATTAAAATAATAAATAAAATAGATAAAAATATTTTACTTTTAACTGGTACTTGAAATAAACAGTATACTTGATGTACATTCGATCTGGAACCTTTGCACCGCGTCCGGTATACTATGTGTGGTTAATGGGTGGCATTATTGGAAATCCTGGTGGCTACTGCAAACGTGAGTTTATTTATTCCAACATTATGATAATAAAGTGTTGGCAACCCTACGTTTTCCTACGAGTACGTAACAATGTATCTTGCAGGATAATACTATTGCTAGGTCTCGTGCGGTAGCTGGTAACGAAAGACGAGTAGGGGCGCGTACACTACGAGCTGTAAGCTTTCAACGAGACGGCGCGGCCTAATCGTTTCTCAGAAGTGCCACGTGGTCGGATATCATAAACTTATCTATCTTTAAGCAATAGATAATATTTCATAAAGTTTAATCGTCTCCCAAAAATTGCAAATTACTGTCACAATTACTGTCCCACTAATGAACTCGGGTTTTTTCTCATAATGTGAGTGGTAACGGCCATAGTGTACCACGCTGGTCAGCTGCCGATTGGATAAACTTCACACACCTTTATGAGAAATTATTATGTCAACCAATCCACAATAGAGCAAGCTGGATGAGAAACCTGTGCTTAGTATTGGGAACATTTACCATCATATAGCTCGTCTGCTCGGGTTTTATCCCCGGCGGAAGCATGTATGGGTATGTGACAGATAAATATTTGTTCCCGGGTCATGTATGTTAATAGTAACACGCGACAAAGTGTTGACGATTGGCGATCCAGTGGCGTAGGTGTAGAGCGGTGTAAAAATAAATCAATTAAATATTGTGCACATTGGGTAAGCGCAATCACAAATATAACGCACAATCCGCGTCTACCGTAAAATCGCAAAATCGCCGCGTGTTCAATATGTGATTGAGAGCCCCTAGGCGGTGGGTTCCAGCCATGATTCCATTGTCCCGGGCGCGCCCCGCCGCCCACACCACACCTCGCCCGCCACCCCGCCGCGCACGCGCCCGTTGGCCGCGCCACTGGCGGTTGTTACCCCCGCGTCTAGGGCCTACGCCTAATTAAGACGCGCCCAACATGTATTTGACACGATTCATGCTGTTCCATGATTCACTGTCGCACTCAGACACGTTAATAGTTCCTTAAATCTGTCTTTACCACAAAATCGCTATATGAATTTTGTACTAAGGCGCAATTTAACTAACCATTAACTATTCTGAGCGGCAGTTAGTCACCGTTTTTCGTTGTAAATACAAAATATTGCTGTTGATCGTAAGTAATTGACAAAGTTAAGGAATAGCGGACACGCGAGAAAATTCGATAGTTCATTGCTAATCAGGTAAAATTTTATGAGCACTACCCGTAATTCGGATGGTATCTGAAGTCGGTTCCATTCGTAACCGTCAGACAGAAGTCAGAGTCAGTTAAGTCGGCTGATTTCAAGCAAAATAAAAGTTTTCAAAACCTAGTCCTGACACTAACCATTTCAGTCCGAACTGGAGGAGCGAAAACTTACTGACAGACACAATGTAAAACCTTAATCAGTAGATTTCCAGACTTTGTAAGGAAATACTTCAATCTACATCACCAGAGAAAAACGCGTGGATAACTATGAATATCATAAGAATAACACATATCACATCAATGATATAATCCAACTTGCACATCTTTTTCTATTTCTTACTACGTCATATTATCCTAAATATAAAGGTGACCAGACAATGGATATAATGAACGTAACGATTTTGTAATTCTCCACCCCAGGTCCCAGGGGAGGTAGGCGCAACGCTCGGCAGGAGTGTCGGTCGCTCCTATAAACAAGTGGTTGTTAACGATGAAGCGACAACACAAAAATAAAACTCCCCCTCGAATCGCAAATAACTGAAACAAGAAGAATTGAGGAAAACATTCCCCTTATCTAAAACATCGTTATTGGTTACTTAAGAACCCGGCGGTTACGGAAAGCGTCGCATTTCTACGGCTTGTTTTTCACAAACTAAGTTACAAAGTATATTTTTGGAATGCTCACGTTCTGAGATTATAAAGAACAAATTTGACAAGTATATTCAGGTTTCCCAACGAATTTCCCAACGACTTTTCCCTTGGCTACAAGATGACCTCGTACATAGAATTAAAACTCAACTATGTTAAATATAGAAGGAACATTTTGTGTAGGGTATACCCTGGAAAGCAACACCATTCATCAATTAAAGTTAATAGAGTTGAGTAACTAAATCGTCATCATTGGATGGCTAGTAAAGTCAAAATCTCTGGAATATGTGTGTTTCTTAGAGCACACGAAGTTGGCATCAGTTGTGTTAAAACCACTTTGTAACTAAGGCAATTCTATGGCCATACTTAAAGCCCAACCAACATCCCGTCTTTACATTAGGAATACCTTATACGGCCGACACTTTACGACTGTAATCTAATCTAATGAACGGCAATAAGGATAAGCGGATACAACGGATTTGAATGCAAATCAATTTCATTAACGGTTTAATAACAAGTAACTGTTGTGCGGCCGATTACTAACCGTGTTCTAGATTGTATATACCAAGCTACCTAACGTGCATATTTACATACATAGTAATTTTACTGGCTCGACCAAGCGAATATTATTATTCGCGTCTTTATGAATAACAAGAAACTGCCCTCGCTTCGCTTCGGAAGAACCATTTATCAGGAAACTATAACAGTTAGACACACACTATCATGAATTTATTTGTAGATATTGATATCCTCTATAAAACTATAATAGATCATTTTTCTCTATTGGCAATCATTTCCGCAGCGGACACGATATAAGAATGGTTTGATACTTTATTCTCACGTTGGGTTACATTGTCAAAATTTTCACGCGGATTCCTATTTTTTTCGTATTCAATATAGCCTATGTTCATCAGGGATAATGTAGGTAGGTTTAAATTGGTCCAGTAGTTTCGGAGCCTATTTAATTCAAAAAAACAAACAATCAAATCTTTCCTCTTTATAATATATTTAATTCAAAAAAACAAACAATCAAATCTTTCCTCTTTACAATATTAGTGTAGATGTATTATATACACGTCGCCTCTCCAACTCATCATATCGCAATATGATGCACCATGTTGTCTTTCCCACTTTTAAGGCCCTAGTAGCCTTTGCTTCAGAAAAACCAATTACAAAAAAAACCGTTTTTATTTTCACAAACAAAAACACATTAATTTATAAATATATAGATTTATAAATATATAGAAATATAAATAAATATATAATTTATAAATATGTAGATATATATATAGAGACGATAATTCATTGCCTTTGTCACTCCTACGATTCCATTGTACATATTGAATAACGGCGAAAGAATTTTCAAATCCGTCTCAGTATTTTTTGAATTAAACGATTACAAATAATTGAACACATTTACAAAGATTAAACATCCATTAAAAACACAGGCTTTAACAGCTACCGGTCTTCTCTCTTCTCTTCTTCGGTCTTTGGTTCTCAGAATACAGTCGTGCTCTTACCACAGAAGGGTGTAATATGCACATATGGCACTCATATTAGTACCATGTTGTACCAT
This sequence comes from Asbolis capucinus, assembly GCA_018249125.1. Taxonomy (NCBI): domain Eukaryota; kingdom Metazoa; phylum Arthropoda; class Insecta; order Lepidoptera; family Hesperiidae; genus Asbolis; species Asbolis capucinus. The sequence goes on from DWJZ01000449.1 coordinate 18,879, forward strand.
GACCACCCGTATCACCGAGCACTCCTTTAAAGTATGGCTTTAGGCCTCTTTAAGTAAAACAAGACCTCATGAACAAACCATGAGTGGATTGGAGCTAATACAATTTTTAAAATTTTTCACGCTACTGAACAACGCCGCACTCTATTCGCTCGGGATATCTAATCGAAAAGAAAGGGAGAAGAAACACATATCAATATAATCAAAGATTCACACTTATCGTGCTTGTATTAAACCGATACGTAATTCTCGCTCTTAATAAAGCCCACCGGTTCCCAACCGACAGCGCGCGGGGGCAAAAAATATAGCGTCATCTGATTAAAAAAATCATGACCAAAGTATGAAATATTTATATCTGGTTTAAAATCGTAACACGTTTGAAACAAACACTATTGCGAATTTAATGGATATGTTAATAGCTACGGAATAATACATGGCACGTTGCATGAAAAACGCCTATTTTTTAAAAACAAGATAATATGTTTGAAAAACAGACACGCTTCAAAGTTGTCAATTAAAAACAGGAATTCATTTATTTCACATAAGTATTTCAAATACACTCACGATCGGGAAGCACTGGTATACCTCAATAATTAGACAGAATGGCGTATTATTGGAAGTTACAACATGGCGCGTATCCGAGTTGAGAGTACCAGCGGCGGTTTATGTGAAATGTAAACACAGACCGTACAATGCTACCGTAGCTCAAACATCGGCTTTCGTTGAAACACTCCGTCATTGTTGGAATTATTTAAATTGCAAGAAAATTTAACAGGATTCATGATTAAATCACAACTTGTAGATAGATCAATGGAGTTATTAACATTTGCAAAAGTAGATATTTGACAAAATTTAGGAGGTGTGTATGTAATTATGTTTGTTAATAAAACAAAACACACATAGTTCTCATAAAAAGGCAAATGGGTATAGGTCATAGTCCATCAACCACGCTGGCCAATTGCGTATTGATAAACTACCTTCGAAAACTTAATGGGGACCTCTTAGGAATGAAGGTTTCCTCACGATGTATTTTCACCGAAACAAGTGATTATTAACCTGTAAAAAACATAACTTTTGAAGTTACAGGTCCGTGTCGTAGGGTTTGAACCCAGGACCCCCCTTTCGAATGACTAACGTCCAAACCTTTAAGGTATCACTGCTGTGCTATTATCATTGCATAGTATTTAATAAGCCAAACGATCGCTCCAAAAGATCGACCACCAAGTTGGAACGATCAAGTAAAAAACTCATTGTCTTGTAAATTTTACGCGATTGTAATAGAGGCGATGGCCTGAAACTGATGGAGGCAGGCCATCCGTGCCAAATGCAATCGTTTTCATGATGATCCTCAGATAAGAGGGACCGACCAGAGAGAGAGAGAATCACAGTGCCTCATTTTCTCCTCTTTCCTCTCTCCCTCCGCTACTTATTTCCGAGTTTCACAAATTTGTTAGTAGAACTAGGTTAGATTCGTTGTTTATAAGTTCCTAGCTTTTGCCAGCGACTTCGACTGCATGGCAGTGGTGGTCAACTTGAATTACTTGTGAATTACAAAGTTTTCGCATTCCTATCTTTATAAATCAACCCCTCTATGAACCCCTTCTATGCTTTTTTCGCGATAAAAAGTTACCTTTTGTTTCTTATAAAGTGTCTAAATACAAAGTTTCGCAGTCCTATATTTAAAAGTGACGAATTTACATATAAATATTCATCCATACTTTTAACCCCTTCTACCCCGTTTTTCGAAATAAAAAGTAGCCTATGGTCTTCCTCAGGGTCTACTCTATCTCTATACCAAATTTCATCAAAAATCGATTCAGTGGTTTAGGCGTGAAAGCGGTTGGTTCTACATGAGTTCGCCTATAAATATGTATGTCAGCGTGCAAACCAATAGAAAGATTACATTCACCCTGCAACCAAAATACGATTCGACGCAAGTTTTTGTCAACTATCTTTACTTGGAAAGCGAATAAAAATGAACTAAGCTACCAGATAAAAATAAACAATTCATAATTTACCTTCACCCGGCCAGCAAATATCTGGCCCCGATAAAGACCCACTCAAAATATTGTTATTAAATATTTGTTCGTAGAAAACCACAAAGTAATTGTTCATATAAAACTTTACCCACGTTGTCCACTGACTTCTTAAAAGCGGTTGCTGTTAATATTATCAGGATGCATATGAATAAATATTATTTTAAGATAATCCACTGCGACACCAGCGTTAATGATAGTCTAAACGGATGTGACGTATAAAGCCATAATTAATGCATTAAAAATGTAAGGCAGACAATTTGGAATGGAGGACAAGGAGTTCTTAGAATTGTTATTTCACGCAAATAAGTAAAGTTAATTATATTTAATACTGCGATGTAATTAATATTCAGTACCTTAATTGTTAAGTTATGCCGCAGTGCCACTTAAATATTTGGCATGGTGCGATTTAAACCCTTAAATTGAATTTCTAAAATAGTAAGGATGTAAAGGGTGTTCACACTTAGTAGCAGGATGTACGGTGGATTTCAATTCCGTTCTACGACACGACCGGTTCTGTAGAGCAGGTACGGCTAGATTTATAGTATTAAGAAGCATTGCGATACTAGAAAGACTCGAATAAAGAATCCAATCATGGCATTATTGTTTCCACACATTAATGCCCTGATACTGACCACGGATCTCTCCATCTCTTCTATTGGGTAACTAAGGAGACCAGGTGCATAGTGGTAGAGACCCAAGGTGCTTCAGTGCGGATTGGTTTAAGAGTTACTAGCCGATTTACGTGCCCTCTGAAGCACGGAAGCGCTCATAAAATTTTTGCTACTCGCAGCCACCGAGCCAGACACCGACCGCATCTTCTCGTTGCTAAACTTTGCCGACTAACAAAGACACAAGCTGCCACTTTCTCTATACTACTATGAAAGACTAGAGAGAGAGTCCGTAGGGGAAAGGTAGCTGAGAGGAGTACGTATCAGTTCCACGTGTCCAAGCTGAAGAGACAAAGACAAGAGGGGTCATTGACATTGCTTACCAGTCTAATCTAGGTGTTTCCCAACCCGTTTGCCTTCAATCGTTACCCGTCGCCGCGGTTCAACGGTATGTCCTAGGCAAGCTATCTACACGAGTACATTCGTGGTTTGTAGGGAGTTCTGTTAGTCCTCTTAGGATTCCGGAACCTATTGCTAAGACTGCTGACCAATCGTTTGTTACAAACCACCTGGTAAACTACGAGTAAAATAGGTAGACATTTTTTTATTAAATAACAATTTCCGCCTGCGACTTCTCCCGCATGACATGTACATTGATGAACTGTGATTCCAGACTATAATGTATCTCTGAGCCAAATTTCATTTAGAATGTTCAGTTGTTTTTGTATGAAAGAGCAAAAAATATCCACCGATTCGCACAAACTTTTTCATATACAATATTGGTACGATAGCAGGATTTATTGATAATCATCACTTAATCAGATACCACTATAACAATATTGATTCAGCTGATCTGACAAAAGTTTCGTGAAAAGTTTTAAAATGTAACCGTATCAAGTAACGCGGTTGTTAATTTTTAATATACTTTTAGTAAATACTTGTCACATTAAAACCCTCTCTACTTTTCCAGCTTTTGTATTTTTGTAACAGTTCGATAGATCTCTTAATATTCGTCATGATATACTAAAGATATTCAAAATTTACTATGCAGCCTTCCCGAAAGTGTAAACCAACACCATTACGCTCGTACAAACAGATAAACATAATATTTTAGGCAATAATTAAAAACATGCAAATGGTGCATGCGTCGATACACGAAACAGGTTTTTTCGCAATTGTCAGCAGTTCATGGCTGCTGAGCACCAAAAAATTAAATCAATGGGTCATCCAGTAATTACTATCAAGATGGTGAGTCATCTCCGGCTTCGGTCCTTTTTAAGTAACAAATTACTCATTAGTTATTGTCTCTTTTTGTGGACTATATAAATGGATTCCGTAGACATTGTCTTAGTGTCAGCTGCATGGAACCTATTTGCCTACCAAGATTATTTTAAACATAATTTAATATAATAAATAGTCACCCAATCAAACCCTTACACTCATACCCCTGTTCTACGGATACAACCTTGACCCAAAAATAAATAGGTATCAGCCACAAAAATTGCTGTCTTAATCGGAAGCCGAAACGTGAACACGTCGCAACGCAGGCGTATTCACTTTCAACGAATAAACACAACCAGTGGTCACTAGCTAATAGACTTATACCGCTAAAATAACTTATATGTTGAAGCTATTCAATAAAATCATTGTAACACGGAGTCAATGACCCTCCACTCTGAGACCATATTAAATATGAAAACATCGATCGATCATAATCAATATATCACAACTTTAATCATATCCCGCAACGCATTGCATAGTTCGATGGATCAACCGTTACGAAACATAGACTATCACGTTCTTAGTAACTTAAAATTTATTTGGACTAGCCGGTTGGTCTAGTGGTCAACAAACCTGACTGCTACGCCGAAGACCGTGGGTTCGATTCCTACCCAGTTCAAACTTTTTTGTGATGAACAGGAATATTTGTTCTGTGAGTCAGGGTGTAAAAAAATAGATTTAATATAATATATAAAAATGATTATCAGTCATCTGATCACCATAGCACAAGCTAACGCTTAGTTTGGGGTCAGATGGCCGTGTGTGAGTTGTCCTGAGATATTTATTTATTTAATTAATTCGAAAATCGTGTATCTCAAACAACGTACTTCGAATTAGTTACTTGAAAATAGCATTTCAGTAATATTACTATTATAGTAATATTTTCCCACAGCATAAGGTATAAGTATGTTCTATATACCTACTACTGCTTAGTATATTTAAAACTTAAACGGTATACTGGCCGAGACTGGTGACTCAATGTGCAGATGATTCTCAGCATTTTTATGATTACTTAAATAATACATCATAAATGTCAAAGTCATTCTAATAAATTTAGAATGAAAGAAAGCCACCTTAATTTCGCGAAAAACGGCTTCAAATTGGGGATTAAAGTTAAATTATTATTTGTTCACAAATTCGATTATTTTATTTACACTTTATTCATGCCCTAGATGTGGTGTTAACTTTGGTTTGGTGAAGAGGTTGGGTGGAAGTGGGGGTATACCATGCTGAAATAGTAGCGGGAAAAACATAGTAAAATTATATAACGTTTCTCCCTAGAATTAAGTATACTTTATTATCCCGGAAATTTGTTGATTCGTGAAAGTCGCTATCACTATAAGAGACTACAAGATCCCAACAATGAATGAACAATGACATGACTCAGAGTTTGTTTATCGAGTACCTAGTAATGTGAGCGTAAACACAATACCATACACATTCACTATCAATTACAACATTGTTTCTAATGTTCTATAATTAATACTGCGAATGATAAATTTAACACTCATATTCATGAACTATACTTGTCCACTTCACAACACTGCCGATCCTTCACTGACATTCAAATCTTTACAAAACTATCCTGTCAAGTCAACGCATACGTAAAGTTACTAGGGGGTTATTTTAAGGTACGCATAGCAAACAGAAAGTGATGGTACGCTTGTCAATTTTGCATGGAAAAAATCCCAGATCGAATTTTCATGAAGAATATTGTCCTATTTTTCATGGCATCTGTGAAATTGAATCAATCACAAGGCTGTAAAAAATGATATACGCGTAGAACGTTTAATAAAATAAAACTTGAGTATTGTTAATTTGCCTTATCGAATTCAAATCAAAAGAGCAGCTTTATGTTCGACGCTGAGTCACAACATGTCCATATCAGGTACTCGGATATAGACAAATTGGATATGTGTTGTTCACGAATACGGGTGAAGTTCGGCGTATTGTACAAGCAACGCCAACGCACCAAAAGCGGCATTGTTCGTAATTTTACGATTAGTCCAACGAGGCAACGCACTGTTAGAATCATTAACGCTGTAACCCTTACGATGAATCATGACGAGATCGTGACTAGCGGATAGGGCTGCCAATTTTTTTACAATAATTAAAATATTCTTAGGTCCGACGAAGAAAATAAACTGTACTAAAGAAAAGTGAACGATATTCTTGCTAATATTACAAATGCCAAAGTATGAATGGATGTTTGTTCCTGTTTCACACCAAAAGTATTGAACTTATCTGTATGAAATTTGACACAGACATAGATTAAACTCTGAAATAATTTATATGCTACTTTGCAACGTTATTTATCAAGCGAGCGAAGCCGTGGTCTCACACTAGATTTCTTTATAATTTTAAGACGTACTTTTTCGTGCTTCTTAACCAACCAATTAAGTAAGTGTTAATCTAAAGTGTCTTTGGCTGCATAACAACTAAAACTAAAATTAAAATAAATGAGAAGCTCATTTTATACCTACGAGTTTTGGTAGGAAACTATCATAGTGATATTGAAAACAGTTTATTTTTCCGATCAGTAGTAAGACGTATTTAGTGAAAAACAATATGTTGATACTAACAGTTCCTAACAGTAAAATTGACAACCCTACTGGACTATACGCATGTAGCTCTGTGGCTGGAGTTAAACTTAGTGACCCTGCAAGAGCTCGCAGATTCAATTCCCGACCAAGCTTATGTGACAGAAGGAAGTTTATTCTCAGGATATGGGTGTTATTGGTAACCACTCTCGAATTCACCCGCGTAGTGTGTACGTTGGCAGAGAATTGTAGTGCATGAGGCCCTACCTACCATAGCACTACAGTCACAACTGAAGCATTATTATTATACAACATTAATATCCCTAAATTGTTAAGAATTAGTCCCAATTAAAGTTTTAGATTTGACCCGATCAAACCAACAAAGTAACATACGAAACACACATGAAATAAAAACCTATAGAAACATAAATAAACTCAGTGAAACGATATTTACAATTACAAAATCAAATTAGTCTCAAAGTAAGCTCCTAACAAGTATGATAGGATCGCGTTCATGCCCAGTAAGCTACCACCCACCCATGGGTACTTAGCTTCTTCTAACTAGCCGACATATCGGATTTCTTCACAACGACACCGGAAATCTAGTAGCCACCGGATTAAATTGGTTTAGTGTCGGCACTTGCAGTAGAATCTTGTTAAGCAAGGGGCGACGGCCGAGCTTTGTCTTCTCGGGATATTCCATTAAAATCTTATACGATAGTACGAACTATTCTATATTTATATTATAAATGCGTAAGTGTGAGGATGGATGGATGTTTCTTACTCTTTCACGCCTACTACTGAACCGATATGGATGAAATTTGAGTTCAGAATATAGCATGATAAAATAAACAATCGTTACTGAAAATATTAAAAAACACAAGCTTTAATTACAGAGCCCTAATACCGAGAAACATATAAAAGAACCGTAACCATTCTCTTCCGTTCTCTTGTCCGAAGCCAATCCTGAGCATAGCAACAGATCATACTTATCATAAAAATACATTGTCATTGGAACTGAAACAGTATGTAAAAATTCAGTTTAGTAGTGCAAGAGGAAGTGGGTCTAATTAAGCTTGCAAGATTTGACCCGTAACAAACTAATATCCGTCTTAATCTCATCAATACAGACTAATATACAAATACTTGTAAATAGAATAAACATTACCTAGTATTTATCAATGTACCTACTAGAAATAGTTTACCTATGTTTATGGTCTCTAAAAACCTACGTCAACAATGAAAAATGGAAATTTGATATTTTTATCACAAAATCAATATACAACGGTTTTATTTTGGAATAAATCCGATTTTGTTTTCTTTTTATAAATATATCGGAAAAATTAGACTAATTGTTTGTTATTTTGTTAGTAGGAGGTACCGACATAATTAGGACTAAGAGGCGGAGGCACCGACGTGCCTGTCGGCCTGCTTATGCGGCACTTATAAAAAATATTCGCGTAGGTTTTACTGATCAAAATAGCGAGTCTAAATGCGATTTAAATCTACGCATCAAAATATTGGCAACAATAACAGAGTTTTAAAAAATAATATTCCATGACTTAGCGTGATAGCTATACAATCTGGACGCTAAACCACTGTTGGCGCCTTAATTAACGAATTAATTTATATATCAAACTGATATATAATCTATCGAGAGCAAATATTCTAGAAGGCACTTGCTTTCGCGGCAAAACTACACCCCGTTATCGTCCTGCGACTACATTCCGACGCGAAGGGTCAATTTTAATCTTGGTAATAAATTAAACTGGCATTGACTGGCATTTAAAGAGAAGGCGTTGAACCCACAGAAGAACCATCCTATATGGTAATGTGATCGGAGGAGACGAAGGATATTATCTTAAAATCGAAGGCTTCCCATTCTGCATGTACCAGACGACTTTGGAATAATTTATAGCACAAAACAAAAACTTGTTTGTGAATCAACTACGCGCCGAACAATCCTCGGTAGAACTAATTTTGTACAAAGAATTATAATACAATGACACTTTTTTTACATAACGCTTGACTACAATCAAACTTGATGGTAGGTGGTGAGCTAGTCTTGGGTGATAATGTGCACTTACTCAGAATAAACCTAGTCACTCTTGTTAGACCGCCACATTATAGTCGAATGGGAACACCGTTCAAGTAATTTATTGTTTGATGCAACAGACGCTTAAAACCGGTGGCTACTGTAACTCGTAGTCGTATACCGAAACTAACACAGGACAACCATTCTGGGAAGTAAAGCATGTCAACGTAGTTTAAAAAAGTATATCAGAGAAAACCGAGGAACACAATTTTGGATCTCCAGGGAGTACCAAGTTTCAGAAAATAACCTGAAACCTAAAGTATTTCATTTCTTCCACCTTTGTTAAAAAATGTTTCGGTTACGACAATATTAGCGACCAATTATGCAAGCAAGAAATTTATAATTTAGCCTTACCATGCAACCACGACCAAGTCCAAAATTGGCCCACACGATCGAACCCGAAAACCAGCCAAAGGCCGAAAGGCATTGGGCAATCGACGTCACTGGGCATCGACTACCCAAAATGAATCACGGAAGCACGCATACGCACAACAATGGCGTGACAGCGGCTGTCTAAGGTCCTACAGCAGGTTAGAAGGTATGTCGTGAACTAGGACGCGGGGAGTCGAATTCATGGTATCCTTATCGGGATAGCTTTGCGATATCTGTAATGCAACGGAGCAATAACGGGGCATAGTTGATGCTATATGACGCCTGCGTCGAATAAGAATCAGCAGCTTTGCACGGCCTATAGCAACGCAACGAGCAATTCACCAGGGCTGGCACTGGTGCTTAATAGAATCATTAAAATTCTAGGAAACCCTAGACAAAAAAATACCTTTAAAAATAGAGACAAAATGAAACCTCATCCTATTTTATAGCTTGCAACAATTTATCGGCTATAAGGTGCTAAAATAGGCATTGTTGTGTCTTCCAGTATTTTGACTGAATCAGAACAAATAAATCGATAGAGTTTAATCCCACCTTCTAACTAAGTTCATTAGAACGTATTTTAGAAATTTCTCAGATTTTTTAAATTTTGTAAGGAATCCTTATGAAGGGCCCATGGTCAAACGTAAGTCATCAATCAAGTCCTATAGAACAGTGGGAGCGGTATGACACTCTGCAGTGCCAGGGGTCACCAGATCCCAAAAAAAATTTGAGCTCTTCCATGTTTCAGCGAGAGCTGGTCGCCGATGGGTCCAGTTGTAATCGTGTCTTTGGCTGGCAAAGAAATATGTGACACGAGCGTATAAATTTGGGTATAAATACGTATAAATTGAACTTAGTGCCAACCCTTCATTTCCGTCGCAATGGTCAACTTCTAAGGCCGGCGTACACCGCCCGCCACGCCGCATTCCACCGCCAAATACGTCCGCTCCAAACTACGATACACATAGAATAGAATAATGAATGCATCGTACGCCTCAAACGGGTTAGCGAAATCGACTCCATTTAAGTTACGTTACGAGACGCGTTGTTGCAAGCTAGCATCGTAATTACATTACTAATACAATGCGTCGCGGTCATCCAGCCGTCACGGTCGATTGCTGGCCGAAATTGCCATCAGCCGACCGATTCTCGTTTCAAGTCGTAGCGATATGAGAGTGACTTAAAGGTGGAAGCGCTTTTGGAATTCACATTTATCAATGAACTTTGAACTACACCTCATACGTCAACTGTATTCTTATCTTATGAAGTTCTATCGAAGTACAGTTAATGTAAACGTGAATACCAAAGTTCTTGAATTTGGTTAAGTGATCTTTTGGTTCCTAGGACGAAATAAGATTTCTTTTAATATATACGGAGGTTCCGACTTTGTAAATATAATATTGTTTTAAATTTTACTTACGTATTATAAGTAATTAGAAGTAGTACGTATATAATTAATAGCTATGCTGTCAGCTATTTCCGGACCTAAGCACTGGTCCATCTTATGTCATGTATTGAAAAGTAACTACCTATTTGAGTTCTAAAATAGTTTTTTCATCAACTAAGAGTTTTGAGTACGCAAACATTTCCTAATGTCCTTATTCGTTAAAACCTAGTTATTGTATAATCGATGTCTACTAATTAATTATGGCGGTCAGTCCGGGACGGCCAGGCGAGGCGTCGCGTGACAACTGGATACTAAACACGATCCGGTCGGTCCCACCCCCAATTCACATTTCCCTGTGGGTTCGATCACGCAAACCCATTTTTAACACTAATTTGCCACCTAAATTAGCCACAATGGCGGCAGCGCCCGTTGGTAAACCCGGTTTGAACGGTCATATAATAACCAATAGAACGAATAACACCGAAAATTAATGATATCATACATTAATTTTATTCATTACTAGCTGTACCTGGCGGGCGTTGCTATGCATCACTTATCATATGTGCCCAATCGATATCAGCTTGGTACCAAAACCTTTCCCAGATAGTTTAGTCTTAACATAAAATACTAGTTTTTTTTTTTGTATTATTGTGGATTCCGCGATTGGCATGATCGGTAAAACCGATTTATGTAGGAAAAAACCTAATTTAATTATAAGAATTTTGTCATATTTATCGTGTTTCCCATGATCCTAATTTGTCTAACTAGTCTCCAACCAATATAAGAATGTTCGATTACCAATGAATCGGTGCTCCACATCTGTACCCTGATAAAACAAAATCATAAAACATTTAATGCATACAACTGCGTAACACATTTCAGAGAGATCGCAAGCATCAAGGCAAAAGCATTTTAAATGGCTTCTATGTATAATAATAATAAAACTGTAACAGGGTCAATTCTGTACATTCAATATTTTACTCAATGTTCATGCAGGGAGGCTTTGTTATCGATATAGAGATCAAAACATTTTTTTTTATTTATTGTCTGTCTGCCTGTTCGAGCTTCACGTCTTTCTATAGTTGGAAACTCGAGAATGGTTATAAGATATGTTTTATCCCAGGAAATGGCTTAGTTCCCACAGGATAACAGGTTAAAATTAGTATGGCAGCTCCGAAACCAATGAACCAATTTAGGTGAAATTAAGCATGTTTATGCTGTATATAAGGACAATGGTTATAGGATATTTTTTATCGCAGAAAACTGCTATGTTCCAGCAGTATAGTAGGTTAAAATTAGTATGGCAACTCTTAAACCACTGCGCAACTCTTCTTCCGAAGCAAAGCGAGGGGCAATTTCTATCGACAATAAAACCGGTACGCGGTGAAAAATCAACGATGGCGATTCTAAAATACAACCATGATAATACTAAATCCGTACGAGAGCAATCGCTCAGACGAAATGGGTTTCCATTAGGGTTGCACCAATGTTCGAACGTTCCTATTCGGATATTTTTTCGGTTAATATTGTACAGAACAACACCTTATATTACAACAATTGATGTACACATATTAAAAGTTTGCGGTACATACAAAATTCAGTAAAAAATAATATTTATTCACTCAACATGATTTCGTTAAAATTTAGGTAATTCATATTTTTTACAGTTTAAAATAAACACTTATCCGTTTCGATTTTCAACATACTCGAAATCAATTTACAATCAATGTTACCTGATTATTATTGTTTAAAAATGTTTGTGATTCTGATTGAGAATTCATCAATTCACTTTTTGAGAAACTTATCAAAACAAACAATCTTAAATTCTACAGTTAGGGGAGGGAGACGGGATTTTTTAAGTTGACATATCTACACTAATAGACAAAAGGCCCAGAAAAACAGATCTACTTCTTACATAAACCTTCCAACAAATTTCTCCGAAATATATTTAATGTACACACATTGATCAGTTACAAGTTTATTATAAATTGACCTCAAAATAATTTAGTAAACCCATGTTTTACACACTTACTTTCACATTTCTAGTAGCTAGATTAAGTGTAATAAGTGAAAGATTCGGTTGGGGAATATTTCAAAATGAAACGAATTCGTCCGGGCATTCGTATTCGGTTCAACCTATATTCGGCGCATCCCTAGTTCGGAACAGACTTTCATCTCGTGCTAATGCACGCGTCTGAGGAAAGTGTGTCGCATGGACGTGCCTTTAGACCGACGTTTATTTCACACAGACAACTTTTCTAAGAAAGCCTCAACGGCCGCAAAGTGTTATATGACTGTAAAGTTTCTTTCATCAACGCGCTTTACCCCACGTCTCGTATGCACCGTAGTTTCTAATTAACCGCACGTTTCTACCACTCAGTTAATTTTCTCTCGCGTATGTGTAATACGTTAATTTATTTACACATAACTGTATCGTATCGGTCTCGGATGCGATATCGAACTTGTTTTAGCACGCGGTGTATTTGATATTCGATTACCCTGACAGTGTTGCTAAATAAATTGCAAGGTGTTACTAATAAGGAATGCGGAAAAGCCATATATTAGAATAAATAAACAATCAATCTCAATCTTTGTACCGTTATTCATTTACTGTACCTGTAGATACCTAAGTTTTAGATTATAGTTTGATAGTCTGTCTCAGATAGTTTGCTGGAGTTATAAAGGATGGCTAGTGTTTCCATAAGAAGGTTTTAATTACGTTATTCCAGGATAAATTTTAATAAAGAACTAAAACAATGGTAAGCCCTTATAAATTTATATGTTTTTTTATCTCCCAAATAGGTCATTTATATCAGTAGATCAATGTCACAGTTCACACCAAAAATTAAATCAAATCAGTAATATTTCAACCTGTACCAAAATATGATTACGAAAACTAATAAATAAATATCATTAAAAATGTTTAATTCAACTAACTCATTTGATCTCAGGATTTATTGTGTTCAGGCTTCCGGGTGACTAATGAGATAACCCTTTGCTGTAGCCAATGGGTGAACTTTCCGATAAACACACGAAAAATATTTCATCGAACAACATTGTTACTCCGCTATTAAAAGTACCCTCAGTAATTCAAAAATTCCGTCCATGCCAGAAATCGAACAGTTGTAATGTTGCATTTGGTATAGTAAAAAAAAACAATAATAATAAAACCGTTAATGGCAAAAAATCATATAGTAATTCCGGGATGAGCTAAACAGAGGTAGCCTAAAGGATTCTTACATAGAGGAGAAGTCTAGGTTCGAATCCTATCCCTGTAGCTTTGGAATAGAATACGAGCCACGGTATCCCCTGCCTGTCGTAAGAGGCAACTAAAAGGGGGCCTTTGGGGTTGCGGGCGGCTATAGTGGGAGTTCTAACCG